>WSYH01001722.1:2000-12947 GCA_036426205.1 Ascaphus truei
AGTGTGTTATACGGTATTAACATCTTCGTACATGATGTGTATACGTACGGTATTACCTCTCTGGGCATGTATGTGTGTATACCGTATAACCTATCTGAACATTATGTGTTATATAACGGTATTCCCTCTCTGAAACATGTAGTGTATGACCGTATACTCTCTTCATTGTGTACTACGGTACTTCTACCTTAACTGGCTGTATTATTAACCGATTTCGCTCTCTGGAGCTGTAGTGTATACGGTATTACCTATATGTATTGGTTGCATTATAAAGGATTAAATTACCGTCTCTGGACATGTGGGTTGTTGTTATAGGTATTACCCTCTCTGGCGTGTATGGTTTAAAGGTATCACAATCTCTGGGCGTGTGTATTGTGTATAGTACTCAGGTATTACCTTCTCTGGCGGTGTATGTGTTTTAGTATAGGTAGTTACATCTCGGTGATGTTTGTTAACCGGTATTACCTCTATGGGCAGTTTGTTCGTATGTGTTGTATACCGGTATTACTCTCTGCTGGGTTGGTAATGTGTATACACGTATTTAACTCTCGGGTGTGTCTATGTGGTATACCGGTATTATATCTTGGGCGTTTGTGTGTATACCTGGTATTTACCTCCTCTGGGCCGTGGGTCTGTGTTATACTGGTTATCTCTGGGCTGTATGTGTATTACCTGGTATTACCTCTGGCGTGGTATGTGTATACCGGTATACCATCTCTGGGCGTGTATGTTATAGCGGATATAGACTCTCTGGGTGGTATGTGTATTTACGGTATTACCTATCTGGGTGTGTATGTGATACGGTTACCTCATGGGTGTATGTGTATTAGGTTACGGTTCTCTAGGGCGTGTATGTGTATACCGGTATTACCTCTGGTATGTGTATGTGTTATACCGTATTGACTTATGGTGGTGTATGTGTATACCGGTGATTACCTCTCTGGGTGTGTATGTGTATACCGGTATTACTCTCTGGGTGGTATGTGTATCCGGTATTACCTACTCTGGGTGTGTATGTGTATATACCGGTATTACTCTCTGGGGTGTAGGGTTTATACCGGTATTACTCTCTGGGCGTGTATGTGTATACCGTATTACCTCTCTGGGCGTGTATGTGTATAACGGATTACCATCTGGTGCAGTAGTTGTATATGTATACGGTATTACATCTCGGGTGTGTATGTGTATAACGGTTACCTCTCTGGGCGTGTATGGTATACCGGTATTATCTCTCTGGGTGTGTATGTGTATACCGGTATTACCCATCTGGGGTGTGTTGTGTTTTACGGTAATTATCTCTGGCGTGTCTGTGTATACCGGTATTACCTCTCTGGGCGTGTATGTGTATATGGTATTACCTCTCTGGGCGTGTAGGTTATACTGGTATTACCTCTCTGGGCGTGTATGTGTTATACCGGTATTACCTCTCTGGGCGTGTATGTATATACCGGTATTACTCTCTGGGTGTGTATGTGATACCGGTATACCTCTCTGGGTGTATGTGTATACAGGTGTTACCTTCTGGGGTGTATGTGATACCGGTATTACCTCTTGGCGTTGTATGTGTATACCGGTATTACCTCTCTGGACGTGTATGTGTATACCGTATTACCTATCTCGGGTGTGTATGTGTTATACCGGTATTACCTCTCGGGTGTGTAGTGTTACAGGTATTAGTCTCTGGGTGTGTATGTGTTACCGGTTTAACCTCTCGGGTGTGTATGTGTATACCGTATTACCATTGGGTGTGTATGGTTATACCGGTATTACCTCTCTGGGCGTGTATGTGTATACGGTTACCTCTGGGCGTGTAGTGATTACCGGTATTACTCTCTGGCGTGTTGTGTATACCGGTATTACCTCTCTGGGCGTGGATGTGTATACCGGATTACCTCTCTGGGTGTGATGTGTATACGGTATTACCTCGGCGTGTATGTGTATAACGGTATTACCTCTCTGGGTGTGTATGTGTATACGGTATTACCTCTCTGGGCGTGATGTGTATACCGGTATTACCTCTCTGGACTGTAGTGTATACCGGTATTACCTCTCTGGCGTGTATGTGTATACCGGTATTACCTCTCGGCGGTATGTGTAACCGGTATTACCTCTCTGGGCGTGGTATGTAGTATACCGGTATTACCTCTCTGGGTGTGTATGTGTTATACCGGTATTACCTCTCTGGGTCGTGTATGTGTATACGGTATTAACTCTGGGTGTGTATGTGTATACCGCGTATTACTCTCTCTTGGGCGTGTATGTGTGTATACCGGTATACCTCTCTGGGTGTGTATGTGTATACAGGTTATTACCTCTTGGGGTGTATGGTGTATACCGGTATTACCTCTCTGGGTGTGTATGTGTATACCGGTATTACCTCTCTGGGTGTGTATGTGTTTATACCGGTATTACCTCTCTGGGCGTGTATGTGTATACCGGTATTACCTCTCTGGCGGTTATTGTGATACGGTATCATCTCTGGTGTAGTGTATACGGTATTACCTCTCTGGCGTGTATGTGTATACCGGTATTACCTCTCTGGGTGTGTATGTGTAGTGTAACAGGTATTACATCTCTGGGCGTGTATGTGTATACCGGTAATTACCTCTCGGGCGTGTATGTGTTATACCGGTTATTACCTCTCTGGGGTGTATGTGTAATACCGGTATTACCTCTTGGAGTGTATGTGCTATTTACCGGTATTTACCTCTCTGGACGTGTACGTGTTACCGTATTACCCTTCGGACGTGACGTGATACCGGTATTACCTCTCTGGGTGTGTATGTGTATACCGGTATTACTCTCTGGACGTGTATGTGTATACCGGTATTATCTCTGGGTGGTATGTGTTTATACGGTATTACCTCTCTGGGCGTGTAGGTATACCGGTATTACCCTCTGGGCGTGTATGTGTATACGGTATTACCTCTCTGGGCGTGTATTATGGATACCGGTATTACCTCTCTGGACGTGTATGTGTAACCGGTTATACATCTCTGGACGTGTATGTGGATAACGGTATTACCTCTCTGGACGTGTATGGTTGGTATAACGGTATTACCTCTCTGGACGTGTATGTGTGATACCGGTATTACCTCTCTGGAGTGTATGTGTATACCGGTATTACCTCTCTGGGCGTGTATGTGTATTAGCCGTATTACCTATCGGGGCGTGTATGTGTATACCGGTATTACCTCTCTGGGTGTGTATGGGTATAACGGTATTACCTTCTGGGCGTGTATGTGTATACCGGTCTACCTCTTGGGCGTGTATGTGTATACGGTATTACCTTCTGGGCGTGTATGTGTTATACCGGTATACCTCTCTGGGTGTGTAGTGTTATACCGGTATTACCTCTCTGGACGTGTATGTGTTATACCGGTTATTAACCGTTGGACGTTTTACGTGTATACGGTATTACTCTCTGGAGTGTAAGGTATACGGTATTGTACCCTCTGGGTGGTATGTGTATACGGTATTACCTCTCTGGCGTATGTGTAACGGTATTACATCTTGGCGTGTATGTGTATTACCGGTATTACCCTCTGGACGTGTTGTGGTATACGGTATTACCTCTCTGAGGCGTGTATGTGTATACCGGTATTACCTCTCTGGGGTGTATGTGTATACCGGTATTACCTCTTGGGCGTGTGGTGTAGAACCGGTATTACCTCTCTGGACGTGTATGTGTATACCGGTATTACCTCTCTGCGTGTATGGTGTTTATACCGGTATTACTCTTCTGGACGTGTATGTGTATACCGGTATTACCTCTCTGGCGTGTATGTGTATACCGGTATTAACCTCTCTGGCGTGTATGTGTATACGGTATTACCTCTCTGGGCGTGTATGTGTATACCGGTATTACCTCTCTGGGCGTGTATGTGTATACCGGTATTAACCTTCTGGCGTGTATGTGTATACCGGTATTACCTCTTGGGCGTGTATGTGTATTATACCGGTATTACCTCTCTGGGCGTGTATGTGTATACCGGTATTACCTATTGGGTCGTGTATGGGTATACGGTATACCTCCGGTGGTATGTGGATACCGTATTACCTCTCTGGGCTGTATGTGGATACCGGTATTACCTCTCTGGACGTGTATGTGTATATCGGTATTACCTCTCTGGGCGTGTATGTGTATACCGGTATTACCTCTCTGGGCGTGTATGTGTATACCGGTATTACCTCTCTGGACGTGTATGTGTATACCGGTATTACCTCTCTGGACGTGTATGTTTATACCGGTATTACCTCTCTGGACATAGTGACCTGACCAGCTTGGGGGGTTGCGGGATTTCTCGGAGCAGAGAGAGAGCAGGGCTACTGCTAGGGGGCTGGGAAGCTTCTTCCATCCCGATTGGCTGCTGCTGGGTAATGCAGCCAATCAGGAAGAGGTGTCAGGAGCCTGGGGGTGGGGCCAATGAGAGGAGGAAACAGCATGGATCGGGGAAGTGTGTATGTCTCAAGTGCGTCACACTTTTCACCATTGTATCCAGTATTTTTGGAGAAGCTGCCTGGCAACCGTACATGGTAGGATATATATCTGGCATGTGACATCATACTGGTGACATCGTAATGCACATAGCCTGTCAATGACTGAGCCACCTGTGCTGAAGCAGGGATATCCTGAAAACCTGACCTGTTAGTGGCCCTTGAGGACTGGAGTTGGCCGCCCCTGTGCTAGTATATTTCCTATTGACTAGGGAATAAAGCTTGATTTTGCACTTGGACAAAAAAGTCTGCGGTAGCCACGATTCTTTCCCCCTTTGGCAACATCTAAATGCAAAGGTTAGCTGGGGAGAAAAATAAAGAGAAGGGAGGGACAGTGGATGCTAAGGGCCCGATCACATGTGGGTTCTGTGAAGACTTTCCATCGTTTCATATGGAGAGGAAAAAAAATAGCAAACTACGGTTGAATTGGCACCAATGTACACACTGTCACCAAATTCTGCATGTAGACTTTTTACAACTGTCCTGGGAAACACAAGACAGTCTGTCAGACTCACACACTGCCAAAACAAACCAGTGTATACTAAAGCAACACTTAGTGTTTGGGAATGCAGCCTGGGAGTGTGCTTGGTGAAATATAAAGTGATGCAAATGTAGCCCCGGTCTTATTTTGCCTCCAGAGACCCCCTCTGTAGCGTGCCGAGCGATCGCGGGTGCCGCCGGAGGCAGCGACGGACCCACCGGCACAACGCAGAGGTGGGGGCCGGAGCAGGGAGCGCTCCGAGTCCCCGGAGTCTCTGCGGCGTACCCGGCTAGCGGGGGCCGCCATGACAGTCTGCGCGAGCGTGCACATTGGTCGCGCAGGCGCAGTAAGGGTAGCGCACGCGGTCCCAATGCTAAAGAGGTCCTGAGTGGACTACAATTCCCAACAGCCTCTGGGGATTACCGTTTCACCCACATCACGTGCAGCCAGCCAGCAAATAGGGTTTTGCAGCTTCTCCTGTGGAGGAAGGCTACAATGTTGCGGGGACCACGTTTGGCAGTTGAAGCTGGGAGCAGGAAGGGGAAGGAAGGGTGTAGGGAGCAAGTGGCTCCTACACCAGGTAAGGTAGTTACCCAGATCCCAGGCAGGCCCCAATCCCCACCAGGGTACGGGGTAGGTACTGAGGGAGGGTCCATAGGTTAGGGACTCTGCCCTTAGGTGTGTGAGGGTGCAGGCTTGTCAGTGTCACGGCTGGTAGTGCTGTGAGCGCTGACAAGTAGGCACAGTGCAGTGCAGTGCAGTGGGTTGCTGCAGGTTCCGTGTACAGTGCAGTGTTGCTGCAGGTACCAAGTGAGTGCAGTGGGTTGCTGCAGGTACAGAGTGAGTGCAGTGGGTTGCTGCAGGTTGAGTGTGTGTGCAGTGTGTTTGCTGCATAGGTTAGGAGGGAGCACAGTGAGCAGCAATCAGCGATTTCTGTTCCCCCTAAGGAAAGTACGGGATGCATAGAAACACACCTTGGCTGTATAGAGTCATACGGGCCCCACATTTAGTCTTGCCAATGGCATTATGCCCGTGTGCGTTAAGAGAATGGAAGGTGACTGGTGGCTGGACGGACGGGTCACCTATGTTACCCGTAGCGCTCACGACGACAGTGGTAGATGGGGAAGAATGTCTGCACTGCTGCCTGAGCGAATGTGATTGCCCCGTTGGTGAATTGACCCGAGGGCCTAAGTGTCCTGACTGTGAAGCGCAGTTCCTGAAACCCAGACTGCCGCAGCCCACAGAACCGTCAGAGGAAGAGGAGGAGAAACGGATTGCAGAAGAGGTTGCAGAAACGGATTATTTTTCCTCCGAGAACGAAATAGACTGCAAGGGGTTACACCCTAACGTGTATGTGCCCTGGCAATTGCCAGGAATAGATGTCCTTGCGCTGATGTGCCCCTGCCTGCTT
This sequence comes from Ascaphus truei, assembly GCA_036426205.1. Taxonomy (NCBI): domain Eukaryota; kingdom Metazoa; phylum Chordata; class Amphibia; order Anura; family Ascaphidae; genus Ascaphus; species Ascaphus truei. The sequence goes on from WSYH01001722.1 coordinate 8,390, forward strand.
GAAGCCTATGACAAGGGAGTCGAACTGTCCCAGTTACCGCTAGGCTTCAAGACAACCGAGGTGGACGGAGAAACGTTTACACAGTGTTTTAGCACCACCTGTGACTGTTCTAGAGGCGCACTGGCGTGGGAGCCCGAATGTGACTGCTGCGGTGCATGTTTCTTGAAGCCTATTATACCCCAACCTGTGGAACCTGCGGAGAAAGAGATGCCTGATGTCTCCACCCTGCTGGCCCACGCCGCTGCTAGTCCACCTACCTCAGTGATGGAGGTTGTGGAGGGCCCGTGTGCCCAAATGGACATTCTAGACTCCGGTCCCGAGCCGGAGCCGCCAAAGGCAGAGTCACAGATGTCGGAACCCCAGATGTCGGTTCCAGACCCGGTTCCCGAGCAGGAACCACAGATCCCAGAACTGCAGATTCCGGAATCACAGGGTAAGGTGTATATACCTCCATCCTCTCTTGGTGATTCCAGTGACCAACCATTCGTGGTGATGCGCCTGCCGGCGGACCACTCTTGCAAAGTCACCGAGCCAACTATCTCGGCGGATACAGAGCCTGCTGTTGGTCCGTGTGCCCTACTGTGGCCAGTCCGATCTTCTACGATGGTACCAGCGGTCCCAGGCTTGGGATCAGTACCTGCCAACGACGACAGGGGTGAGTTGACTGCCCCAGGGGTGTCGGGTGTGAGCTCCCCGGTGATCGTGGAGCCTGGTGGCTCCAAAGGTAGGGTCACCTGGGCGATGGGCTCACCTCGTCATCATGTCCTGGTGGAGGTGTCTCCCCTAGAAGATCTCTGCAGACCAGGGAGCGGATTTGACCTCGTCAAAGTATCCGGTACAGCGGCCAGGAGCGACGCCTACTCCTGCGCGAGGAATCTCCGAGCTTGGTCTTCGCAAGACACGGGCCTGCACGAAGACATTGTGCAGTCCACAGAAGATGTCATCGTTAAATGGATGGCTGGAGCGGACAAAGACTGTGCTGAGACTGCTCTGGTAGTTGTTGCCTCTTCCATGCGCACGATGGAGCACTTTGTTCGCCATGTGGTGGACCGAGGCAAGAGACTAAACCTCCCTGTCTCCCGCGAGACAAAACCGGAGGATCCGGCCAGGGTCAATACCCAGAACCCCGTACTATTTTTTCTGCGAGGGGGGAGGCGATGGTTTGGCGGTAGAGACTGTAACACCTAATCTTGAGCTCCAAAAGACTCACAGGAGTCAAGGTGGGATACCCTCACCCAATAAGTTAGGGGCACTCCACTCTGAGACTCGGGTATCCACGCGAGTATGTCGGGTACCGGTGAACAAATGCATGTTGTGTGTGATGTATCGGTTGCAATGCATTTTTCATTATATAATCCCCTGTTGCATGGTTGCTACCCCGCAGGCCCTAGGAGTTTCCCCTAAAGCTATTCAAGGTTGATGTGCTGTAGGGACGGCCTATAGTATAGCGAGTGTTACGTTAGTTCACGGAGTCAGATAGGGACTCCATTGACGCTGCGCACTCGTGCAGAAGGTTGGGGCGCTGCTCTTCGTTGCGGCTGCATTGGCCATCTTGGTGGGGTCTTCCCGGACGGTGGATCCTGGATGTCGGGCCGGAACTCGACGGATCCTTTACGAAGTAGTTGCAGATTCGAGCACTGGAGTGCTCGGCAGGTACCATATCATCAAGTGCACCAACACCGGTCATCAGGCGCTGATCCCGCCTTAGGTAAACTCTTTGTAGGAACACTGTGCGAGTGGTTACAAGACTGAGCCTATACCATATAGTATCATACATGGACACGGTGTGTGGGGCACGCGGTGAGGGGACGGACACGTTACTCCGGATGAGAGTGGCTGGGCACTAAGGCTATATGTTGCATTATAGAGTGATAAGGTTACTCTGCATTATCGTTAATACAGTAAAGTTGGTTGCATTACATCTGTGTGTATGTATTTCTTGCCCAGGGGAATCTCACATCACGGGGATCCTGGGTAAGTGGACGCGCTGCGCTAAGTAAGTGTATGAGTGTTACCCCAGGCTCCCAGCTAGCGGAGGCTCAGATCCCCTGGAGCCGCAGGTGTTGTACAGCGACCAGTAGTTCCTTTGGGAGGGTTCAGAAAAAGGGCTACACAGAATAGGTTTGTGTTTACCCTCTGACTCTCCACACTGTCCATGCAAAGGTTAGAGACATAGGCGAACCCGATTACTCTGTTTCCACACGCGAACTTGCATTGCCGGCCCTTACATATGCTGGCCGCCTCTTTTCTGCCCCTTTTCTCCTTCCGATTCGCAGTGTCAAATGATGCTGCGGCCGTCAACAAAGTGACGTAACATGGTGTCTTGTTGCCATCGTAACGCGACGTCACGTCATTTGATGCCGCAATGTCACGTTGCCATGGCAAACGAGACGCCGTGTGATGCCACGTTGGTGAACTGCGCTGCATTATTTGACACTGCAAATCCAAAGGAGAAGGAGGGCGCGGCAGAAATGAGACAGCAATGAGGCGCCCCGCACATGTAAGTGATTTCCCATTAGGCCCGAGAGCGCGGCAAAAGCATATGGGGGTGGACATTTTTGACACCCCCAAATTTTGCCACACTGACGGGCCTAAAGGGAAGTCTGTCACTCTGCGTCTGGCTCACTAGTGCTCTGTGCTCCAAGCCTCCTGAGCACGCTGCTCAGATGTCACAAGTGCTGGATAGGCTCCACTCTCTGGCTGGGCCCGTACTTCCTCCTTCCTACGCGTTTCACCAATCAAGCTGGCTTCATCAGGGAATAATGTCCTGGTCCTCCTCCCTTATATCTATAGTCCATCAATAATTGAAGAGCTCCTCCTCTCTCTCATTAACTCTTGTCAGCCCAGAATTGCAGAAGAATATACAAATCCTTTCAAATACAATCTATCACCTACAGATCATACCACTAACATGTATGATCATAAAAACATTCTTCTAGAGATCAGCCTCGAAGAATATTAATACAGCTCAACCCCCTTATAACGCTGTGCTTGGGGTCTAAAGTATCACATTGCGATTTAAGCGGATCGCGTTAGAAATAAAGTACAATTGTATGCATTGTACAATAAAGTATTTAAGATACCAACAATCGTGTTGTAAAGTATTCATAAATACGAAAAGTGGGAGCCACGCTTGCATTGCGTTCTAAGCGGATTTGCGTTGTAATGGACTGCGTTATAACGGGGTTGAGCTGTATATAGCGAATAGGATCTTGTCCCATCATCTTCGCGAAACATATAGGAACATTGTGATATGTACAATAATGCACCAACATTACATATAAACTATCCACAATCTTTACTCAATAATTTCATAACAATCTGAATAAAACCTATATAAAAAACAGTGTCTATTCCAACACACCCAGATGATCAATATTACAATAGTATCACTACATACTAACTCTCATAAAATTACGCAGCATTCACCAGTTACTGTAAAATACAATCTATAAAAACGAACCTAGGTGTATTTCTATGGTCCTGCCACAGGTAAGGAGAGTTTTAATGGTATGAAGGCATTATGTTTCTTTCTGAGACAGTTTATTCCCTCCTCGCCAATTAGGATCTACTTGATTTATACCAGAGAAGATTAAACCCTCAGGGATCTGATTATGTGCTAAGTAAAATTGCCTTCCCAAGAAGAGACATTGCAAGACCGTATCATTGGCATCTTTTGATAATGAACCCAAATAAGGGACACTCACGCCAAGGCCCAAATCCACTAAGTGCGGTTAAATCCGGGCTCATAAAGGACTTTACCTAAACCAGAAGCGGGCGCGATGTTCCATGAGGTCACCGTGTATCCTCACAGCTAATTATATGCAGAAGCAGCATCTGTTTTACATGTCATTAGCATGGGGTTACCATCACGTTATTGTAGCATCATGTGGTGTTATCTCCCAGTAACGTGACGGTGAGTATGTCTTAGTGTTACTCCCGTCCAGAGCCGGAAATAGGGGTTTATCTCACGGTGAGAGAAGGAAATAACGCTATGTTAGTTATATCACCTCACTGTGGGGTTACCCCCACCCAGACCCGGAAATAGGGGTTTATCTCACGGTGAGAGACAGGCGATAATATTTCCAATGGCAGAGAAGACGTCAATTAAAGTTGGAGGTATGTACAAAATAAAAACGGGCCTTGCCGCAGACAGAGCCGACGTACGCTCGCGACCATATTTGCTTTCGGTTCTTTCTTGACTCCACGGGCGGTTTAATTTGTCTTAAGTTTTTTCCTGTTATTTTCTGTATACCATATCATGTTCTCAATTCTGTCTGGCCAGCCAATGTGAACGATGTGCAAACCCTAAAATCCGGGCTCAATAAAGGACTTTACCTAAACCAGAAGCGGGCGCGTTTCCGAGTTACCGTGTTCCTCACGCTAATTATATGCAGACCATGGCCGTTTACATGTCATTAGCATGGGGTTACCATCACGTTATTGTGCATCATGTGTGGTGTTATCTCCCAGTAACGTACGGTGAGTATGTCTTAGTGTTACTCCCCGTCCAGCCGGAAATAGGGGTTTATCTCACGTGAGAGAGAGGACTAATCAA
>WSYH01001722.1:12952-65411 GCA_036426205.1 Ascaphus truei
AACGCTATGTTAGTTATATCACCTCACTGTGGGGTTACCCCCATCCATACCCAGAAATAGGGGTTTATCTCACGGTGGGAGAGAGGGAAATAACACTATGTTAGTTATATCACCTCACTGTGGGGTTACCCCCATCCAGACCCAGAAATAGGGGTTTATCTCACGGTGAGAGAGGGAAATAACGCTATGTTAGTTATATCACCTCACTGTGGGGTTACCCCCATCCAGACCCGGAAATAGGGGTTTATCTCACGGTGAGAGAGGGAAATAACGCTATGTTAGTTATATCACCTCACTGTGGGGTTACCCCCATCCAGACCGGAAATAGGGGTTTATCTCACGGTGAGAGAGGGAAATAACGCTATGTTAGTTATATCACCTCCCTGTGGGGTTACCCCCATCCAGACCCGGAAATAGGGGTTTAACTCACGGTGAGAGAGAGAGAGGAGAGGCAAATAACGCTATGCTAGTTATATCACCTCACTGTGGGGTTACCTCCATTCAGCCCCTATAAAAGCCCTTTTTCTGGGTCTGAATGTGAGTAACACAAGTTTAGGTATGACCTAACTAACGCCACATTAAATCCTGTGTTAATCTTAGGCTAAGGTCCGGCTGCATGCGTCAGCACGTGCGCCTGGCGTCCTGGCGGTGCGTGCACAGAGCTAAACCACGATATGAAGTCTGCAGGCAGCGTTCTGAGGCACGGGGGGCATGGCCAAAATGGGTCGAGTGGGTGTGGTCATAACGTGGGACAGGGCCACGATGCCGGCTCAGTCAAATTTCTGATCAGATTAGCTAGCGTTATCAATGTCTGTGATCCATGACAAGCTGCCCCCAGTACATCCTATCCACGGATTCAACTAAGTGTGTTTTTCCTCCCCTGATTTTAAAATGTAAAAGTAGGCTGGTAATGAATGAATGATCTCTCCCATCGTAAATGGCAGCAACGTCCCAATCTCTTTCTGAGATGGCTTCATTTGCATCTTGCTTCATTTGCGAGTGCAAACTGCTGACATCATTGAAACTTCTCGGATTCCTTTCGCTTCCTCTGCTTTTCTCAATCAGAACCTAGGGTCCCACTGATTGGCACCCTGGCGCACCATGTGACGCGTCGCCGCACAGGAACACAATCCAGTTGTATCCCCTGCTGGCTGACGCGTCAAAATGTGCAGTGAGCCAGGAAGTGAGGCATCACCAGGGACTGCTAGGGAGGAAGTAAGGGGCTGTTGAGAGGCACACGCCGCCGGCTGCAGTGGGGACCTAGCCTTAACGGACTTTAGTGGATATGCCATGTAATGATAACATCTAATTTGCATATCACTTCTATGTCATTATCACCCACGGCCATTATAATGACCACTATGCTCTTTACGGGAGTTACATGACCTCACGTTATTCTGCTTTGAAGATACACAGTCTTAACGTGACGTTACATTAGCTTTCCGTTAAGTCACTTAACTGAGCTTCGTGGGTTTGGGCCCAAGTGAGACAGTCCAATGGGATTGTAAGAGACGTGTGCAGAGGTACACAATGTAGAACGTTTAATTCAAACTAAAATTAGGCTTAAATTCGCCTGTCCCTTTAACACAGCAAAAGTATTCAAAATAAGCGAAAGAAAACCTGCTCCACTTTGGAGAATATCTACACATCCAGCCCTCTCTAACTGGGTGGTTAGTTAAGCTAATTACGAGCCCCAAATATATATACATTTATGCAGATATATAACAGTCCCAAAAGAAAGTCTTATCTGTCTCTTGTAGCTGTAGGGGAAGTCCTCTCTCTAGACTACCTTCTAGCCCATGGGTGGGCAAGTCCAATTACTTGGATCAGGGGTGGCCAACTCCAGTCCTCAAGAGCCAGCAACACAATAGGTTTTCAGAATATCCCTGCTTCAGCACAGGTGGCTCAATCAGTGGCTCAGTCACTCAGTCAGCAATAGGTCATAGCTGCCAGAAGCTCTTGAGGAATCACTTGCATTTCATATCGTTCCTACTGCATTATGTTGAGGTTCCTCTAGATGTCACTGTTAGACCAATGGAAATCACCCAATGATTCCGTTGCCTCTCTGAAATTCCCTTCAATAACATTAGATCAACCCATCCCCATGCGGACAGTGGTACAGCTTTCTTTAGTAACGTAGTTGGGTGGCACAATTTACTCACTTCCACGCTCAAAAATATACTGAAAGCCACAGGTGCCGGACTTAGCCTCATGTTGCTTATATATCGGAAAAAAACACATTAACTAGCACATTTAATTCAGCGTTACATGTTTCATATCCTGCAGCATCGGTAAAGTGCTGGTCTCCATTATGCAAACCTGTGAGTTCAATCTGGCAATTTACTCCTCCTCTCTGTTATCTCCGGCAATTAGTTTTATCTCTCAGTAGTGTGAGATGTGTCTCTCCTGGCAAATTCAATCAAGAAAAACATATATAAAGTAATAATATGTATGGAGTAGTCTAAACTTCTTCTAATTTGACCAGAAGTTTGAGATATTTGGGTCACCATCTCATTTATTTATTTCTAAAATATTTTAGCAGCAACTAAAACATTGAGAGTTACCTCTTGTTTTCAAATGTGTCCTGGGCAGTTATGGTTGCAACACATGGTTACATTAAATTACCCTGGGCTATACATTTTAATTCATGAACAGTTACAGATAATATATGTTAAGGGTGTATGTAACAGTTACAGACCAGATTAAAATGTGAGATACTTGAAGTATTGAAAGAACTTCGACTGATGGCGGCGGTGAGTTTCCGGTAGATTGTTCAGATGTGAGGTGCACAGTAAGAGGAGGAGCGGCCGGATACTTTGTTGAACCTTGGGACCGTGAACAGACTTTTGGAGTCATATCTCTGGTGATGAGAACTGAGTGCGGTAGCGGTGAGGAGCTTGTTCAGATAGACATTATAAAGGATCATCTGATCTGCATGTAGGGTCGTATAACCTGAAGTTTGACTTTTAATACTTGGGCGGGGGCAGGGGGGGGAGTGTGGGGAGGGGGGTTGTCATGTTGCAAACATTTGGAAAATGATGATCAAAAAAAAAAGGACAATGGCAGATCGCGTTTGGTTTGCAAACTTCCGTGACAATTGCGCACATTTCTGGTAGAAGAGGGTTCTTCTGTTATTTATTTATTTAGTGTATTACAAGGAAGTGAGAGAGTGGTTACCATGAAATGACACCTAACGTGTCTTATTGATCGGTAGGGCTGCTACAATCTGCCCGGCAGCCAAGGTGTTAAAATGTCCCGGGGTTCATACCATTTACCTAACAGTGGCCGGGTATTTAGGCACTGCTGTTACACAGCTCAGACACCCAGCTGAGGAGTAGTGGAAAACCTTATTGCCAGTAGCATGTTAAAAGCAGAAGGCAATCTGTCATTTTTATGTAAATGCTCTTGAGCTTGTACAAACACAGCCGTAATCAATTAGGAAGCTTCTGGTGAAGGAGCCATTGTGTGCTTCTCCATCCAGACATTGCTGCGTTGTCTGTTGGACTGCCTGTGGGGGAGTGGGGGGGGGGGGGGAGGGAGTCTGAGGGATGCAAGCTAGCTGACCGAAAAAGTTCAAAGCACCAAACGTTTCAATGTTACATTTCATTGCGGTCACAGTGTTTCTCATGCTCAGAGGGGGACGTCACGTCAGCCCTTAGTGCTTTCATCGTGCGCTCTGTAGCTGTTGCTGCTTCAGCGGAAGGTTCAGGTCTCACTGGTACGGACACGCTGGTACGGAGAGAGTGTCACTTATTGGATGGGAGTGTCTCGCGTTTGTATTTGGTCTCTCTTATTGGAAAGGAATCACATGCACTGGAGGACAGTCTCCCTCATTCATTGGAAGGACAGTCTAACTCATCGAGAAGATAACATATAACACAGTGTTCTTAAACCGGGGGTTTCCTAGAAGCCTTTGGGTTCCGCGGGCATCCCTAAATGTTCTGTGCTATTTTCAGGTAATTTGAAAAGTTGATCTGATCTCAGACGCGCTATTAGAGAGGGTTGGGGTTCCTTACATTGTATCAGATCACCGACGCAGTATTAGAGAGGGTTGGGGTTCCTTAAAATGCATCTGATCTCAGACGCACTATTAGTGAGGGTTTGGGGTTCATTACAATGTATTTGATCTCAGACGCGCTATTAGAGAGGGTTGGGGGTTCCTTACAATGCACCTGATCTCAGACGCGCGATTAGTTCACGCTTATAGTCCCGGCGACGGCGCGTCAAAATAAGTGTGTTGAATCCATCGCATGCGCCTATAGTAGGAGCGACGTGATGGAGCGACGGCTTGGTCACGATCGCTGGAAGTCAATGAAAATTTATTTTTCAGCGACCGCAGTGTGATGTCAGTAGCCACCTGAGCGGTTAAGCCAAAGAGGGCGAACCGCTCACGGCCCCGCCCCGCCATGCCCCCGTCACCGTCTCTTGATCTCAGATGCACAATTAGAGAGGGTTGGGATCCTGCATAATTTCACAATCTAATGATATGGTTCCGGTGGCAGGATGGCCTCGCAGCGGGGTCAGGAAGACTCCCAAACAGTGGATAAGGTTTTAACTTTAGTGGTTTATTTTTCCAGTCAGGCAATTAATAGGCACATCGTCCCTTTAAGGAAAACCATAAAATAAAAATCTACTCCCCTTAACTATACAGTAGGTCCCTAGCTATCCCCTGGGTAGCTAACCTACTTCCAGGTCAAACAATATTATGCAAATGTCTGGCATGAAAATATAAAGGTTTTTATCTCTGTTTTGGGAGCTGTGCCCCAAGAGAGTCCGAGTAATCCCTTCTGGATACTGCAACAGCAGCTTTAATTCATCTGCAGGGTTGGAAGGCTGGTTCCTTATAGACAGGGCTGAGTCGAGCTGGCTTGTCTCAGTTCATGACAATCCTCTGTCTGGGGGACCAGAGCCTACGGTGTACTTCCTGGTTTGGAAAAGTCTCTCCCTCTTCCTGCTCAGGTCTGGCACCTTATACAGCTACCTGACAGCTGCCTTAACTCAGCCCTGATTGCCCAGGTATCACTGACTGTGTTAACCCTCTGACTGCTGGTTTCAGCCATCAGAGGTATGTTTCCCTTGCATAATTATCAGCGAATGACTTCACCCTGTCACAGTTCCTTAACCAAAAAAAAGATTTAAAACCACTGAGATAAATGGTTGGATATATGTAAATATGTTTATATATACATCTTTACATTTACTGTATATATGAGCATATGCCAGCACAGGCAAAGCTATATCTTTATATACAGATGAAGCACTCCAGCTAGTGTAAATGGAAGCAAAAGTTGGGAGCTCGTATACTCATTACAGAAAGGGGTATGTAATTTAGAATACAAAATAATGATGTACAGTACAGGCACTCCACTTCAAAATAAAGTGGCTTGTTGATCCAACGTTTCACTTCTCAAAGGTGGATGTACTTTATATTTGGGAAAGTTGTCTGTCAGGCAGCTCTGCATTGGAACACGTTTTAAAATATCATACCCACATTTTGCATGATGGTTCCTGAAATCAAAAAAATGTATTTTTGGATACATATGGACACCATTTTGAATCAGATGGCGACCTGAACCTTTCAAAACTGCACTGATTTTAACCCCGTTCGGCAGGATGTAAGTAGCGGGGCTGAATGTAGAAAATCCATATTTTGCACATTGGTAACTTTATGTTGGATGCTCTGGAGTGGGAACTGGGCAAAATGTGTACAGTAGGGCTCCGCTTTACGGCGCTCCGCTCATACAGCGCTTCCCAATGTATACCCATATTCATTAGGTTCAGCGTTTGTTCCGTTTGTCCGGCGATTTTCAGCATGACGTGCACAGCAGCAAAGTATCTGGTTGTCACGAAACAACAGTTTTAGCGCATGCGCAACTCCTTGTCAGTTGCCATTTGTCAGCGAAACAGTCGGGTTACAGCTCTGCATCTCTGTTTTCAAAAGGTACAATACAGTACAGTAGGGCCCCGCTTTACAGCGATTTCCGCTTTACGGCGGTGGCGGCCTGGAACGGAACCCGCTGTATGCTTTTGCGCCTGATGGAAAAAACGAAAATATAGTTTACCCAACAGCATCAAAATAAAAATACATAAAAAAATTTTCATTAAGGAACAAAATTCAATTATCCATATATAAATCTCAGTATTCTTGAGTTTCTTACAATTCCTGAGTACGCCGCGTACTTTCAGCTAGTATTAATATACAAAAAACAGAAAGCGCACAGAGTGCACCGAGGGTTAAAACCAAGAGTGATAGTGAGCAGTGCTCTACTCATAGGGTTATATACATATTATGAGTACCTGTGACCTACCAAAAGATCACATAACACCTAATAGGTGTAATAAACAATTCATTATTTATTCATAGAAATAGAGACATACAATAGTTAAAATTGGGTCCTAATGGACCACAACACCTCAAAACAGACGGTTCCTAAACCGCTGTTTGAATGCTAAAAACAGCCAAAAGGTACACAGCAAATACATACACAGAGAGACCACCTGGTCACAACTGCCCTGAGTACCACACAAAAGAGAAACCCGCTGTCGGGTACAAGCTGACGTGGGTGGGGGGGTCACTTACCAAGGAGCGAAAGCTGGAGCTGCTCACTGATGCCGAAGGTCCGGACTGCATCAGCGGCGGAGATCACAGCACAGCAGGAGCCACCAGGACAAGCGTCCACCCCTGCCAAACAGCAGACGCTTATGGTGACCTCACGTGACCTTTACGCGTTTCACAACCACGTGCTTCATCAGGACTAAAATAAACCGCCATATAGAGAAATACAGTGTTTCCTGCCTTAAATTGGGACTAAAAGAGACTGCAATGTGGTGTGGGCATCACAATTGGTGGAGTTTAATGTGAGCAGTCCAAAAGGCACTGAGCAGCGGAAACTGTGGGTTTGAAAATAAATGCGGGGATTTAAAATGGCACCCAACTGAAGTGAAAAGCAAAATTCTTCAAGCAAAGTCTATCCACTGTGTATAACCAGTTGTGCTTACAGCAGTGTTTCCCAACTCCAGTCCTCAGGGATCCCCAACAGGTCAGGACTTAAGAATATCCCTGCTCCAGCACAAGTGGGCCAATCAGCGGCTCAGTCATTGTGACTGAGCCACCTGTGCTGGAGCAGGGATATCTTTAAGACCTGACCTGTTGGGGTTCCCTGAGGACTGGAGTTTGGAAACCCTGGCTTACAGGATACATAGGGAAAAGTGTGAAAAATGGAGGAAATAGCACCTCCAAAGCTCAAGGTGAAGAAAACACTTGAACAAAAAAATGGAGGAACTTCTAAAAACAATACAGTGTACCCAAGCAGAGAATACGGCTAATCTATAGCGCAGCAAGCAGAGAGTGCTGCTGTCTTAATGCAGGGTTTACAACAGTTGGCAGACTCAAAATGAACTGTCAAAATCCCATAATGAGAATTTACACTCACAAACTAAAAATATGGCAGCGTTAGTACAGCAGATGGCGCTATCCATACATCAGACTCTAAAAGAAGAGCAACATGAGGCGCACCTCCGCCTACACCAGGAGCTCCTAGTGTTAGGAGAGAGAATTACCGCCCAGACTAGCGGGCCCCACAGGTCACTCGCCAGGTAAAATCGCACCTCATTCAGAAAATGACGATGGACGATGACATTGAGGCATACATGTCAATTTTCGAGCGCACTGCAGTACGCGAAGGGTGGCCAGCTGAGAAGTAGGCTGAAATAATTTCTCCCTTCCTGTTGAGTGACTCACAAAAAGCATATTATGATTTCGAGCCAGAGCAAGCTAAAGACTATGACACCCTGAAGGCGGAGATTATTGCACGGCTGGGGGTCACCCTCGCAGTTCAGGCCCAACAGTTCCATTCCTGGCGTTATGATACAGAGAAGACACCCCGCTCTTAACTGTACGACCTTAAACACTCTGCAAGGAAGTGGCTCCAGCCTGAAGTATGTACCACCGCTGCAGTCGTCGAAAGAGTCGTCATAGACTGGTTTCTGAGGGGTCTTCCCCGCACCTTCCAGAAGTGGGTGAGCCAGAGTGACCCCAAAGACGCCGAGCAGTTGGTCGCTTTAGTCGAATGTCACTTGACTACCGAGGAGATGTCCAGGAGTTCAAGTCCAGATGAGTTTTCCGGTCCCCGCTTCCTGCGTGTCAGGAGGTCCGGTAAGACTGTTCCATGGAATAACAGCCCCCAAGGACTCATAGACTTGCATACAAGAGTGGGAAGTTCCACAGCACCTAGGAGGGACTCTGGTCTCATTATTCAAGTAGATTGGAGACAAAATCCCGACCTAGTTTTGGAAAATATACAGAGTGCTACAAATGCCATGAACTTGGACATGTGGCCATAGTTTGTCCTCGGAACTCGGACCAAATGGAATGTAACCTTTCTGTGGGACAATTTTCGCGCTGGGTTTCTACGGTTAAACACAATCCTTGCAGTTTAGATGAGGAGGACTCCTATATGGCCCTGCGAAAAGGACAGCCTCCGGTTGCAACAGAAGCTCCATAAAATGTTGACCCTGGGTTTTCAGGAAAGCTCAAGTTGAAAAAGACTACGCTTACCACCAGCAAGGGAAAGCCGAGCGAGTCAGACAGAAAGAGTGTTGACTGGAAACGGTTCTATGAGATCTCCCAGCAAGACGTTCAACACCTCATCACCAAGCTAGAATTTTCTCAGCGAGATTCTTGCAAGTTTAAAGCAGAGCTTGGTAAAGTTAAGCAGCAAGTACTACAGGAGCGACTGAGTACAGAGTGGGTCCCCACCAAGCAGCATGAGGAGCTGAAGACCACCCTAAGCCTTACCTGAGCATCACCGGAAGCAGAATAATAAAAAACAAAAAACTTTAAAACCTTGGAGTCTGAAAAGTTGAAGTTGGATAAAAGGGTTACAGAATTAAACTTGCAGAAAAGTCTAGAGCTAGAGCAGATAGCTGAACACACGTCCCAGCAACTCACAACTCTGCAGGAGGACAACCTCAAACTGGAGCACAAGCTGGAGAAGCAGAGAGGCTGCTCCATCCCCAAAAGTCAGTACACCCAGGAGAAAGAGGCGTGGAAAACAGAAGCAGCGGCGATCATAGCGACAAAAACTGCAGAGGTCCAAAATCGGAAGGATGCGCTGACGCAAACCTAGAGCAAGCACCGGGAAGAGATTAAGGCCCTGAGAGGAGTCTTGCGGCATACAACTGCAGAACTACAGATGCAGGTTGCTGAGCTCAAGATACAGCTCTCCAAAAAGGAAGAGAGCGAGGAGGTGTCCTTCCGTCAAGTGTTTGACCTGACATTGCGTTATGAGAGCTAGATGGCCTATGCCCGCAGGCTGCTGGACCAGACAGCCAATGAGTGGACCCAGCTGCAGCAGCAGCAGCTGGACAAGGTCCAGGAGGAGCATCGGCAGCTGCAGGTCAGAAATAGAAAAAAGGAAACTGATTTAAGCCTTGCTCTGAGTCAGCTAGTAAATGTGGAATCGCGACTCAACTTCAAAGAAGTTGAACTGGCGGCTGCCTTGAGTGGGAAAAGAAGGACAGCTTCAAGACCTGAGGAAGGACCTGGAGTCTGGGCGTGCTGGCCGCAAGAAGGCAGAAAAACAAAAGCGTGACCTGGGCGAGGAGCTCGTGGCTCTAAAGACTGAGCGTGACGCTACGTTGGACTCTACTGCTGCCCAGCAGGAGGTTTCTTAGATAAGGTTGGAGAAAGGGATTACAAACCTAAGACAGACACTTTGGTCACAGAGGAAGTCCATGGAAAAGATGGCGGTAGAGTTAAAAAGGAATGCGGCTCCACGGAACAGTAGTGCACAGGTGTCTCCACTACAGGAAGGGGTATTGGCCCGGCCCAAGCATCTGTATCCTCCAGAAACATTTTCCCGTGAAGACGAGGGTACAGTGAAAGCTGGGGACACCGCTCAACTGCAAAACAAGATGGAAAAGTTTGAACTGTCTGAGCAGGTTGTACGCGCCTGTAAGCGGGACCACAATGCCGTTGCACTACCACAGTCTACTTTCCACCAGGCACAAAATTGAAGGACCAAGTTGCAATGGAGTAGCACAGTAAGAATCCAGTCGTACTGCAGTGCCAATGGGGTTCAAAGTATATTCCTTGCCATGAGGGTAGCCGCTGTAAAGATACAGTCTCAGCTGAGAATGGGACAGAAGTGTGTCCATGATCGTAAAACGAGAAAGACCTCACAGATTGTCCAGCAACACTCCCACTGGAGTAGGTTAAGGAATCAAGGAAGAAAGGCCCAAGCCTATGAGTCTGCCGACAGTAATAGAGAGGCGCCATGGGGTGCACTTGGGGTTAATGAGAATCCCACCGAAGTGGAAGTACTGAAGTTAAATAGTTTGTAACTGGCACAAGACAAAGAGGCTGGTGCACGGGAATAGTGCACGGGCCACTCACAGGACAATGTTTCGCTGGGGCGAGGGATATGTGATACCATCACTGTCCTCTAGGGGCTGGAGTAGGGCAACTATGGGACCTTTCCAGTTCTCAGAGTTAATCCCCTAGAGTTGCCAGCAACAGGTGCTGCCTAATTAATCAGGCTGGACTCCTTGAGTGAACAAGGAATTGTTTAAGGCAGACAAAGGAAGCTGCCATGTTGAGAGTGACACAGAGAGTGAGAGCGATTGCTGTCCCAGAGAAGGAAGGACGAGAGACCGTGCTGATGTGGGGATGTCCTGACCTTGGCATTTGGACTTACAGAGGAGAGTTTCTCTGAGCTCACGTGGGGCCGAGTTCCCCTAGGAAGGAAGGACGCAAGGCCGTGCTGAAGGGGGACGTCAGCTCCAATGGATTAAAAGATAAGAGAGACACTATATTGTTGTGCTTAAGACAGTTCATGTGGGGTGCATATGCTAGGGCATGTTTTAAATTGGGAACCAGTATAGTTGGCTAGCTGTCGTTAGATAGGACTGAAGCAAAGTTGAGTAATTTTCCCTAACGGGAATAGGTATTTTATTTTATGATTTGTTTGACTTAATGGGATGGTGGGCCTGTTGGTGTATGATTTAATCCCTGTAAATAAACCACCATATGAGAAATACAGTGTTTCCTGCCTTAAATTGGGACTAAAAGAGACTGCAACGTGGTGTAGGCATCACAATATATATAATAAAGAATATCACTTGTGAGCACATTCACATGTCCTAGACAGGTCTGCAACCCTGCCTTTCACCATTATCACCTAGCATACAGTGCTACCACTGCAGCAACGGATTCTGGGAAATGACATGCAAATGGGCATACGTGTCACCTTTTGCCTGAAATCCATTTTTACATGGAACCCTTATATGCTATTGCTCGCTGTTAACACAGCTTTTAAGCACAGCATGGGATTTAGATGCAAAGCCAGTCAAACCACACACAGACATGTTTTGACTTTTATGGGTCTCATCAGTGTGAGGTTGGTTGTACTGGCTTTGCAATTTTCAAGGCTGGGTAGGCAGTGGGAGCACTGTATGCTAGGTGATAATGGTGAAAGGCAGGGTTGCAGACCTGTCTAAGATATGTGAATGTGCTCACAAGTGATATTCTTTATAGGCTATATGCTAATGGTGGAGGTTTTTTGTCGTCTTTTTCACCCACCATAACTTAAAATGTGTATGGTGTATGTATATATACTTATTTGTAACTGATGTTCAGAAAGAGTCAGCACATTCTAAATGTGAAAAATACAAACCCACGTGTTTCGCCGGATGTCTTACATACAGCAATATGTTTCCATGTTGCAATCGCCGTGTGAATCCAGCAGAGAATTTCTTGCGTGGCTTTGTTCTTCTACGACGGAGCAAGATGTTTAACAGAACCAGATCCTGAATCCTTTGTCGCACACGATTATGTAACGTTTACTACCAGCAGCATCTATTCAGCAGCTCTGAATAAATGGAAGACAGACGCAGCAGGTTTTAATTAGTCGCCAGTCAATTCCAAGATGACGAGCGTGGAGCAAAAATGTCGAGCTCCAGGTCAGGGTGCGAGGAGGATGAATTCCTTGTGGTCTCTGTATTGAGGCAATTTGGGCGATCTGAGATTTTTTTTAAACATAGGGTTGAAGCCGTGGGTGTCCGGAGCTGAACCCCATTAATTTCATCTCTGGGCACCCCCTGCTTCCAGAGATACCTCCGTAGGGGGTGCCGGTAGCCACTCTGCTTGGCTAGCAGGGTTGACGTAGTGACAGGGTTTCAAAGCTCCTGTGCTAAACAGGCCAATAGGAAGCCGTGTCGTCATTAGGTGCGACTTCCTATTGGCCCGCGTGACACGGGAGCTTTAAACTGTAGAGGGATACCAGCACCCCCTACGGAAGTCTATAGCTCGGGAAGCAGGGAGTCCCCGGAGTTGAAATTAATGGGGTTCAGCTCCAGAGATCCCTCTACAGTTTAAAGCTCCCGCATCACGCGGGCCAATAGGAAGCCCCACCGGGTGACATCATGGCTTCCTATTGGTCCACCAGTAGTCGCCCCCCTATGGAAGATAGTATCTCTACAAGCAGGGGGTCCCCGGAGCTGAAATTAATGGAGTTGCGCTCCAGAGACCCCCTCATTCAACCCAATGTTAAAAAAAGAACAATTAAACAAATACAATTGCTTGCTTGGATTCCCTATTTAAGGGGCCTAGACTGATGAAATTCAAAGGTGGCACACAAGCAGAAGATAAGCACAAAAAGATCGCAGTGTGTGTCGGAAAGCGACATTTTTGCTAAATACTGTTGTAGTAATATGATTAGTACCAGGAAGTTCCTGCTGATGCGGACAAAAGATCATCTTTTTCTTGCATCTTTTCTAGTGACGGACGAATTATTCGTCCACATTTGAATTCACCACAAAGATGACAGTTATGAGCACGTGCGAATATTTGTGGAATGATCACATTTGTGGGGATTCACCTACCTTTAAAAAGCCTTTAAACATTTGTGTGAATGTACAGTACGGAATTCCACCGGTAGCCACTACTCGCCCTGAGCCTGAAAAATGGGCACCGCTGAGATACCTGGGAAATATGCCTTTTGGAGTCATTTGCATATTTCCCAGGTACCTCAGCGGTGCAATTCTTTTGTTCATTGTTGTCTCTCTAAAGGTGTGTTTGCGGGGATATATATAGCCCTTGACTATAAACTCTAGGGAAATATGACTCTACCCCACCCCCCTTCCCTTTCCCCCCTCCCCCTTGGGTTGAGTGTGAGATGGGTCAATTTAAAATGAAACTTTGGATTTTAGTGCTTGCTAGGTAGACCTCATGGTATTTATAATGATGTGCCTTGTTTTTATCGCCATGAT
Source organism: Ascaphus truei (assembly GCA_036426205.1). Taxonomy (NCBI): domain Eukaryota; kingdom Metazoa; phylum Chordata; class Amphibia; order Anura; family Ascaphidae; genus Ascaphus; species Ascaphus truei. Next base: position 26,222 of record WSYH01001722.1, read on the forward strand.
GGAAAGCCTACTAGAAAAATGTGTGTAAACACTTTGATCGAATTGACACTGAGACGCATATTAACTGTCTTTCATTTAATCTCCGGTTACCCCCTGCTTCCCGAAATACCTCCAAACGTGCCCCCAGTGCCATCCCCTGCTGGGGACACAATATGGAGGTTTAAGTCTCCTGCGGCACACGGGCCAATAGGAAACCGCAACATCATCCGTCATTTCAGAACCAGGAAGTCAACTACGGAGATATGTCAGTAACGAGCACGCACTGTGCCTTAAGGCCGTGATTATACCAATAAAAGCGCGCGCCGTCGCCCGAAGTGATGCCGCGCAGCGCAAAACATATAGTATGCATCCCCGCAGAGCGCTTATACCTACCGCGACTGTCGCGCCGCTTGCTACTGCCATGCGGGAGACAGTTGAAGTGTTTTCTAAATTTGTTTTTTGGTTGCAGCAGCCGTCCAAGAGAGGGAGAGAGAGAGGGAGAGGAGGAGAGGGGGAGAGAGGGGGAGGGGGAGAGAGAGGGGAAGGGAGAGGTGGAGAGAAAGGGGGAGAGAGAGAGGGGGGGGCAGAGAGAGAGGGGGGACGGGGATATTGGATGAGAGAGAGAGAGGAGTGAGAGAGAGGGGGAAAGAGAAGAGTGAGAGAGGGGACAGGGATATTGGGAGAGGGGATGTGTGGGCCCCACTGGGCTCCGTGAAGGAGTGAGGGGGCCTGTAAGGGGCCTATGGAGGTGGCCTGCCAAGCTGCCTGCTGAAAGGTGCCCACGGAGGTGCCTGTCTGGGGAACCACCCTTCTACCAGTCTACAGCCTGCTGCCTGGACAGGCACCTCCAGGACACCTTCCAGCAGACACACTCTGTGTATCAGGCCAGATTAGCTTTGCCGGCGGGCCCCTTTACTCCGCTGGCCTGGGACAGGAATCACAGCTGTCCCCCCCTCTCGGCGGCCCTGGGCGGCGTTTCCAAGCTCTCGCGTCCTGCGGGCCAATAGAAAGTCATGATATCATCAGGCTCGGCTTCCTATTGGCCCATGTGACGCGGGAGCTTTAAACTTTGCAGAGATACCAGCGCCCCCTGTATCTGTATCTGCGGCTGCAGGGGGCCCCCAGAGCTGCTGAAATTATTGGGGTTCAGCCTCGGAGACTCTGCTTCAAATCTGTTAAATAATAATAATAATAGTTACAAAGCAGCGCATGAACTGCTCCTTTAAGGGTCCTATGTAATTCTAATTGTATCTGCTAATTATTGCTCTTCTCCTTTATCTATGAGGCTAACGATAGCAGCACAATTAGGATGAACAAGAAAGCATGTTTTTAAAAGTGTAGATTGACAATTTTCCGGCAGGATAGTGAGGGAGAGAGGCAGCAGCTTGGGGTCGGCAACCTGCAGAGAGACGCAAGTAGCAGCGAAAAGAGCCGCATGTGGCTTGGGAGCCGCAGGTTGCCGATATATGCCATATAGAGAACGGCAGGCACTGCTGTGTAATTTGTCAATGAGTGAGTCTTCCTTCCAATAGGGTATCAGCCCTTTCAAGGGTAAAGAACCCTATAATTATATTGTGAAATTCTGCGAAACCCCAACCCTCTCTAATAGCGCGTCTGAGATCAGATGCATTGTAAGGAACACCAACCCTCTCTAATAGAGCGCCTGAGATCTGATTTATTGTAAGGAACCCCAACCCTCTCTAATAGCGCGTTTGAGATCAGATGCATTGTAAGGAACCCCGACCCTCTCTAATAGCACGTCTGAGATCAGATGCATTGTAAGGAACCCCAACCCTCTCTAATAGCGCGTCTGAGATCAGATGCATTGTAAGGAACCCCGACACTCTCTAATAGCGCGTCTGAGATTAGATACATTGTAAAGTCTTCTGTATTTGGCACCATTTTCAAATGACCTCAAAATTTCAGGGAGGCCCTTGGAACCCCGGTTGAAAAAAACTGATCTATCTAGCAATACACCCTTTAAATCTTCATTATACAGAGAGGCACATTTCATATGTACATGTATACATCTCTACATACAGTATATACATTGTGCTGCACACGAGCTGCACATGTACAGTAAATATCCCTGCAACGCACTGCAAACCGTTAAGGCAACCTGGACACCATAAACGCCTTACTTCTAAACTACGAGCAGTAAGAACACGCTCCCTCTGGCTCCAAAGATCGCACCATCCACTTCCTCTGCGTTTGAGCGACAGCTGCCTCCTGGAGGTTAGGGCTTGTGCTGCTTGTAGTCCGCTCACCTTCACTGCTCCCATTCATTCCCCCGCGTCCTCTGCTGGGACTGGCAGGCTCGGCCTGCCAGACTCTGTAACGTGGAGCCGGCAATGGGGAATTGGCTCCAAATAGCAGGACTCATTCCTGAGCAGCTACTGCCACAAAAGGCCATTTTTCTATCATCTGTAACTGATCCCAATGCAGGAAATCTCAGACAGGGCTCTTTTTGTGTGTTATCCATGGCTAATGTGCTTTATAGCACCACGTATTGCTCTGGGGTGGAGGTGGGGGGGGTGGAGATACTGGGTGGGAACATGGTGAGAAGATGCCCCTACTTCTCTGGGATACTCTCACTGTATTATACAGTTTTATTAGTAGGCACTGGTTTGGCCGTACTGCTGCTCAGTGGTGGATTAGGACCAAGGAGCAGGGGACCTATTCCAGGAAAAAGTGCTGGAGAAGGAGGGTGATGGGGAGGTGGCTTTTGAAATTATAAATGGGGTGGGAGGGTAACCAGGTTATATTGCTTTTGCCACAATGTCTAAAAGAGGCAATCCAAGCTGGTGAATTTTTGAAATTTTAAACATAGTATTGAAGCAGGGGGTCTCCGGAGCTGAACCCCATCAATTTGAGCTCCAGGGACCCCCTGCTTCCGCAGATACAGACGTCGGTAGCTGGTCTCCTAGCAAGGATCACGTAAGGGCGGAGTTTCAAAGCTCCAGCGCGCAGCGGGCCAATAGGAAGTTGTGACATCATCCGGTGCGGCTTCCTATTGGCCCGCGGGATGCGGGAACTTTACATTTTGCAGAGATACCAGCGCCCCCTCTGGAGGTCTGTATCTCGGGGAGCAGGGGGTCCCCGGAGCTGAAATTAATGGGTCCTCGGAGATCCCCTGCTCCAACCCTACATTAAAAATTAATAATGAAAAAAGTGCACGAATTGCTCCATTAATATATCTTTTATGTAATAAGATGCGTAGATGTAGCAGTCCTTATTATGCCCATTAACACGCGTTAACACACAAAATAGCGTGTGTTATCTTCTCAATCATTGTTTTCAGTAGCACTACTGTTAAATAATGTTAACGCAACGCATTGTGTCAACAAGAACTACATCTCTAGGCTGCTATAGTCAGCTTAAGGTTGCGAGCTGTAACCAATAAGAGTGCCAGACAGACTATGAGTTACTCTAGGGGTGCGCAAACATCTTGAGCTGTGGCCCCCTTGCCAGGAGCCGCAGCGTTCGCACCCCCCCCCTCTTCCAATGGCTCGGCATCAAATGATGTCTCGGGTCATGTGACGTCACGTGACCCCACCGCATCATTTGATGTGCGTTGCCATGGTGACGCATCGCCACAGACCCGGATGGCAGCAGGTACAGAGTTACAGAGGCCTCACGCCTCCCCCGGCAATTAATTTAAATGCTGTGGGGAAGAGCGCGGGGCATCTTTAACCGCCGCTCCCCCCTAGAAATTCTCCCCCCCCCCCCCAGTTTGCTCACCGCTGATTACTCAATGCTTGGATGATTCACCTGAGAAACAACATTAAAACTCAGAAATTAACCAATAAGACACTTTAAGGCTTAAATGACACATACAGAGCGCCCTTATACAATACTATCTCATACAAGGCTTTCAGTAGAACAGGGGCGAACAACTCCAGTCCCAGTCTAGGGGCCACCAACAAGTCAGGTTTTCAGGATATCCCAGCTTCAGCACAGGTGGCTCAATCAGTGGCTCAGTTTTTATGACAGCACCACCTGTGCTGAAGCAGGGATATTTTCAAAACCTGACCAGTTGGCCACTCCTGCCATCGGAACTATCATTTTGCAACCCCAGAACAATTCCAGCTCAGCTTTGCTGTCGTGGTCTGATCATGCGGCCATCCTAAAGAAGTTATTAGATGCATTTTGTCCCACTAAGCTGCAATAATATCCTGCTTGCATCAACATGGGAAATCACTATTTCTTTTTGATCCAGACCCTTTCTGTATTCTGATCCTGGTGTCGGGAGATACGTAAAAGTCTGCTCACTGCAGACAGGGCTTAGTGTCTTGGGACACAGAAGGATTAAATACAGAACACATGGGGAGTACGGTACATCAATACGAAATGACAGATTTAATCGCCCAGAGGAGATTTCTGAGGAAATAACGTCCTAGCGCAGTTCATGGACAGGTCGCAAAATTGTCAAGTTTCAAATAAATCATCTTTGTTTGCAGATGTATTATTGCATCTATTACCACATGGCGAGGCACTAGATGGCGCAATTTGGAGCGCGAATAGTACAACGTTGTACAGTAAGTCGCAGCTGTAGGAGGGGGAGATTACACAATAAAACTTGCAACAGCGGTAACGCGCTGTCGTGAAAGATCGGGATGTAATAACATCTGTATGTCGTAAACATTTGATCACCAGTTACATACCTTTGGAAGGAGGAACCCATCAATGGTTTCCAATGCTTATCAATAAGACTTCAGAAGTTAGTGGAATTGACCTGACCTCTAGAAATACTGTACTTCTTAATCCTGGTGGTAGGGGGCGCTGACAGGGAAACCGAACAGTAAGGAGAAGCAGAGGGGACAGGCAGAAGGATGGTGACAAGTTAAGCGGACAGTCAGATAAGCAAATCATCGCGCTCAAACAGAATGATGGTTCAATAACAAAAGTCTGTCCCACTTATCATAAAGGTGGCTGAGGACTTCTACGAGAAATTAGCAGAAGAAGAGTGAGACGAAACCACCAATGATGTACCATGCGTCCTGGCGTGGCAAAGGCATTATAATCCACGGAGAATGGGAAGGCTCTCAGGGAAAATGGGATTACAACTGAAAGCTTGAAAGGAGCTGGGGAAGAAGTAGAGAAAGTCCTTGCAAACCTCTTTACATGTTGCTTGAAGAACAGGAAAATTCCAGAGTGTGAGGATTCGCCATCCTGATGGCCGGAACTCACCTCTTCAGCCTTCTACATCTGGCACTCAAGAATTGTGATCCCACAGCGGTTCCACTGCGTGCGCATGCGGGCGACGCGCGATCAGCCTGCCTCTCCAGATCCGTTCCCAGTCTCCGCCCCTGCTCCAAAGACGGACATCCGCGGTGCGAAAGTGACGCACGATCGAGTTGCCACCCCTTGACGTCAATGACAAGCAGAAGGCTTCCCCTGGACCCTCCTCCAGGCTCCGTTCCCGTTCGGATGACGGGCATGCACGGTGCACAAGTGTTTTTGTTTCCATAAATGTAAGACCAATCTTTTTACCAGCTGCATACTCCATAAAGGGAGGAGCGTGGGTTTTTTATATTTGTTTTCCATAAATCTATGAAGGGAACCTTCCACTGACTCTGCCTAAAAAAGGAGAGTATTCGACCCGTGTATCCTGCCCGCGCTCATGTATGGATGTGAAGCTTGGACCCAACATGCAAAGATAATACAAATAGATTTGGAAAGATGTACAGGTATGCTGGGTATTACCCAATGAGTCAGGAGGAAAAAAATGAATGGGTTCCTAAGCAAACAAACGTCTGTGATATCATCACGAGGGCGAAGAAATTTAAAGGTTGGTGGATCGGAGCTGTCGCGAAAAGAAATGACCATCATTGGACGAAGATCGTATTCAACTAGATTCCAAGTGTTATTAAAATACCAAGACGGCGACCGAAACTCAAAATGGGAGAATGAAATCAGGAAATGTGTGGGAGCGACGTGGAGAAGAGAGGCTGTAACCGCAGGACCTGGGAGATCATTGGGGAAGCTTTATTCAGCAGTGGGGAGACACGGGCTGCATCTCCCAGTTGCACTTAACATCTTTCTTTAATTTACTTCCATAACATACTTGATTTTGATCCTTCTAAATAGTCCACTACTCTTTCTAATTAGTAGTCTTGTCCTATCCTACTTTTAAACTGCATCCTTCATGTGGAATAGGGCCTTTGGCTGCAGCTATTTGGTAGCGACCAAATTGTCACCGACACTCCGCTGCCCGGACTTCTCACCGCAGGTCGCCTTCACCTCCAGTCACCTCGCTGCCTTCCCCCATTCACTATGAGGATTCGTAATTCTGGAATCCACCTATCCATCTTACCCCCTCAACCTCGACTGATACTCAGGATGCACGATATCACAGCGGCCCGTTACACGCGTGGACGGGGCGTAATCGGTCTGTCCCTCCATGGGTTCCACCTCCAGTCTCCGCCTCCACTCTGACGTGCGGCGCATCCGTTCCGCCAGCTTCCCTTCCAAATCTGTTCCCAGGCTCTGCCCCCGCTCTGATGACGGACGTGCGCGAGTGACACGCGATCAGGTTGCCACCCCCTCACGTCGGTGATGCGTGTGGGACAGGTCTCCTCTGGACCCGCCTCCAGGCTCCATTCCCACTCAAATGACGGACATGCGTGGTACGCGAGTGGCGCGTGATCGGGTGGCCTCCCCTTGACGTCGGTGACGTCAGCGGGACGTAGCTCTGCCGCCAAACCTAATTTGGCTGTTCAATAGGGCACACCTACGCGATCCAGCAGCTTATCGGCTTTCTACTTCTTGCTCCACCCTGGCTTACCATTGGAGGGAGGCTCCTTATATACCTGCTCCGCTCTGTCACTCATTGCTGAGCATAACCTTGTGTGACGCCGAGCCTTGCTGCATTCCTGCCTTGTGCCTTGAGCCTTGTCTGTCTTGATCCTGCTGCCGCCTGACCCTGCTTCGCTTATTGGACTCCGCATCTCTCCTATCCTGACCCGGCTTATGTACGACCATCCTGAACTCTCCAAACCTGACCTCGGCTACTCTCACAACGACCAGCCTCCATTCTCCAATCCTGACCCAGGCTAAGTACCCCAACGATCCGCTACTCTCCAATCCAGACCTGGCAAGTATAAACTACTATTCTACCTTCTGTACTACTGATCTGGCTTGCAAGACTACTCTACACTCTAGGCGCGCCCTCGCGGTTGTGGGTTGGCATTTAATACAAATCGCTACCTCAGCCTTGCAGTCACGTCTGGTTTGTTTTGAGCTACGCATTACATTCACGATTTTTAAATGTCCTCGGATATCCACAGCCGCAGGGCACCTCTGTACTCGGATCTCCACAGCCACAGAGCACTTCTGTCTTCAGATCTCCAGTTGCATGGTACGCCTGTCCTCGGATCTCCACAGCCACAGGGCACATCTGTCTTCAGATCTCCAGCCGCAGGGCACCTCTGTCCTCGGATCTCCACAGCCACAGGTCACCACTGTCTTTGGATCTCCATAGACGTAGGTCCTCCGATCTCCACAGATGCAGCTAACCTCTGTTCTCGGATCTCCACAGCCACAGTGCACCTCTGTTCTCGGATCTCCCCAGGCAACCTCTGTCCTCGGATCTCCACAGCTGCAGGGCACCTCTGTCCTCAGATCTCCACAGCTGCAGGGCACCTCTGTTCTCGGATCTCTCCAGCCGCAGGGCACCTCTGTCCTCGGATCTCCACAGCTGCAGGGCACCTCTGTCCTCAAATCTCCACAGCTGCAGGGCACCTCTGTTCTCGGATCTCCACAGCCGCAGCTAACCTCTGTTCTCGGATCTCCACAGCCACAGTGCACCTCTGTTCTCGGATCTCCCCAGGCAACCTCTGTCCTTGGATCTTCACAGATGCAGGTCACCTCTGTCCTCGGATCTCCACAGCCGCAGCTAACCTCTGTTCTCGGATCTCCACAGCCACAGTGCACCTCTGTTCTCGGATCTCCCCAGGCAACCTCTGTCCTTGTATCTTCACAGCTGCAGGGCACCTCTGTTCTCGGATCTCTCCAGCCGCAGGGCACCTCTGTCCTCGGATCTCTCCAGCCGCAGGGCACCTCTGTCCTCGGATCTCTTGCAGGGCACATCTGTTCTCGGATATCTCCAGCAGCAGAAGCACTCTGTCCTCCCTCAGGTTTCCACGACCACAGGGCACCTCTGTCCCCGGATCTCCACAGCTGTGGGGCACCTCTGTCATCCGACTGCATTTGTGAGTGTGCACAACCAGGACACTGCAGCCGCCAGCAGACAGGACACCGTTTTTTAATTTCCCATGTTGCTGGTGGCCGTGTTGAGTGTCCTGGTGGTGTGCACATGAATGCAGTCGGAGCAGCGACCACACGAGGTGCCCCGCGGCTGGGGAGATCCGAGGACATTTAAAGATGGCAGAAGGCAGCAAGGTGACTGGCATTGAAGCGATCTGCGGTGAGTAGTTCTGGTGGCGAAGTGCCGGGGCCAATTTGGTCGCGGCCAAACATCCTAGACAATCCTTCATGCACTCCGTCTCCAACATAACATACTTGGTCATTCCAATGGTCTGTCTAAACCGTCTCCTCCTTCTAACTAGTCTTGTCCTACTGTATCTTTGTTTGACCTTGTCCTGTCTCTGTTTGACCTTGTCCTGTTCTATGCTGGACTTGAAAAGAGACATAAACCCCATTATTATTATTTTTAGCATCATTATTTTGCTAAATAGATTGTTAATGACAAATAGGAAATATGTAGCAAAACAGCTATCGATTACGCGACGTTCGGATTTTTGTTCATCAAATTCACATTTTCCCTATAACCCAAAGAGGCCAGCAATGTATAGTTAATCATTGCCGTGCTAGCCCTAAAGACAGACATGGCAAGCAGTCCTTAAAACAAATCCACTTTAATACCCCTTGTATTCCCTAGTGGAGTGTTTTTCAACCGGGGTTCCTAGAAAGCCTTGGGTACTACAGACATTTCTAAGGGTTCCCTTCAATTTTCAGGTCTTTGAAAATTGTACCAAATACAGAAGAATTTACAATGCATCTGATCTCAGACGCGCTATTAGAGAGGGTTGGGGTTCCTTACACTGCATCTGATCTCAGACGCGCTATTAGAGAGGGTTGGGGTTCCTTACAATGCATCTGATCTCAGACGCGCTATTAGAGAGGGTTGGGGTGCCTTACAATGCATCTGATCTCAGACGCGCTATTAGAGAGGGTTGGGGTTCTCCAGAAGTTCCCAATATAATTATAGGGTTCCTTAATGTACAGCCCTGTGTAGATTGACAACTCCCTGTAAAAATCCAAAGGGGAACTAATATTATATTGAAATCTAAGAATATTAGTATGTTTTGGTTGAAAATGATATCTATATTTTTATATATATATATATATATATATATATTATATATAAAATGACCACAAGGAAGAGTGAGCGCGCCTTTGGTCTGCATTAGAGGAGCTCATTGTAGCTTTTTTGTCAAGCCTAGTGATTTCTCCATTCCCTCTCCACCACAAGGCTGCTAAAAAAAAAAAACCACATTGTTCTTCAACCCCTCAGGGAGCACAGGAGCCGCCCAGGGAAGAGGGAGCCCCAGAACCAGTTACTGTACAGAGCGGAGAGCATGTGTCAAACATTTCACCTACTCTCTGCTTGTCCCTTTGCAGACAGACTCCACATTCTTGCTGACTTTCTCTCCCTGACATTCCTCCAGAACAATGGAATCCTTTCAGGTTCTCACCGAAATTTCACAGGTGAAGGGAGCAGGCTGGTTATTTGATCACCCTACACAAGGAGTTAGTGAGATGGGGAGAAGAAAATATAAAAAGAGAGAGACAGAAACCCTCCCCATCCCCCCTCCCCCCATAAGTGAAGACAGAAGAGCAGTCAAGCTGGCCAGTGACATTATAGGGGAGGGGTGGGCAACTCCTCATCAAGGGCCACCAGCAGGTGAGGTTGTAAGGATATCCCTGCTTCAGCACAGGTGGCTCACTCGAAGACTGAGCCACTGATTAAGCCACCTGTGCTGAAGCAGGGATATCCTTACAACCTCACCTGTTGGTGGTCCTTGAGCACAGGAGTTGTTGACTAAGCCACCGATTGAGTGAATCATTTTTCCCGTTTCTGATGAATCCGCACGGGTTAAACCCGACCAAACCCGTTAACAGATTTTACCCAGCGAAATGTATTTTGGGTTGAAAATGCAAGAAACTCCAGAAAAAAACAGATTTGACCGGATTCACCCATCTCTACCTACAACCAATGTTGTAGACATTAGTGCAGCTCTCCTTCCGGCACTGAATGTGTTAAGTTACTCGGCACACCAGTTATAAGTGCTGAATCATCATCATCTCTCCTCGGAACAGAGGTCTCCCTTGTAGGCACTGCCACATCACACAGCGCAGCACAGTAGCAGAGCAAGAGACGGGTCTGGGAGAGGAAATGGGTGGTTCAATCTTAAGACTAGTTGAAACTTAAAGCAGCATTTCATATCCAGAGGAGAAGAGGCTAATTAAAGCCCTCCACCCACATACTGCATCCCCTGAAATTGACCGTGCTGAAATGTTTGACATGGTATTAAAAGAAAAGTTGTGCGCATTGTAAGTTACATACATAGTTACATAGTTACATAGTTACATAGTTACATAGTAGATAAGGTTGAAAAAAGACATAGGTCCATCAAGTTCAACCTATGCTAAATTTAGACAACAGATACTTTATCCTATATCCGTACTTACTTATTGATCCAGAGGAAGGCAAACAAAAAACACTATTAAGGGGGAAAATTAATTCCTTCCTGACTCCAAGAATTGGCAATCGGATTAATCCCTGGATCAACATCCTTCCCATGTATACTTCTTTGGTATATCCCTGTATACCTTTCCCATCTAAAAAGATGTCCAACCTTTTTTTGAACAAATCTATTGTATCTGCCATCACAGTCTCCATGGGTAATGAATTCCACATTTTAACTGCCATACTGTAAAGAACCCTTTCCTTTGTTGCTGGTGAAATCTCCTTTCCTCCAACCTTAAGGGATGGCCCCGAGTCCTTTGTACTGCCCGTGGGATGAATAGTTCTTTTGAAAGCTCCTTGTATTGTCCCTGAATATATTTGTATATAGTTATCATATCCCCTCTTGACGCCTCTTTTCTAATGTAAATAAATCTAATTTAGCTAGCCTCTCCTCATAAGTTAAATTGTCCATCCCCTTTATTAATTTGGTGGCTCTTCTCTGCACTCTCTCTAGTTCCATAATGTATTTTCTTAGGATTGGTGCCCAAAATTGTTCTCCATATTCAAGTTGTGGTCTTACTAATGCTTTGTAAAGGGGCATAATTATGTTTACTTCCCTTCCATCCATTGCCCGTTTGATGCAAGATAAGATCTTGTTTGCCTTTGAAGCTACTGCATGACATTGGGCACTATTGCTAAGCCTGCTGTCTACAAGCACTCCTAAATCCTTCTCCATCAAGGATTCCCCCAATATATCTCCATTTAATTTGTAAGTTGCCTTTTTATTCTTGCATCCCAAATGCATAACCTTACATTTATCTGCCATTTACCTGCCCACGTTTCCAGTCTCTCCAAGACCTTCTGAAGAGAAATTACATCCTGCTCTGATTCTAATACCTTACACAATTTAGTATCATCAGCAAAGATGGAGACTTTGCTCTCGATCCCAACCTCAAGGTCATTAATAAACAAGTTAAAAAGCAGGGGTCCCAGTACCGATCCTTGAGGTACTCCACTCACGACTTTAGCCCAACCTGAAAAAGTTCCATTTATGACAACCCTCTGTTGTCTGCCCTTTAACCAGTTTTCAATCCAGGTGCATATATTATTACTGAGTCCAATTTTCTTTATTTTGTACACCAACCTCTTGTGTGAAACCGTGTCAAAAGCCTTTGCAAAATCTAAGTAGACCACATCAACTGCATTACCCTGGTCTAAATTCCTACTTACCTCCTCAAAGAAACAAATAAGGTTAGTTTGGCAAGATCTATCCTTCATAAATCCATGCTGACTATTACTAATAATTTTGTTTTCCATTAGGTATTCCTGAATATTATCCCGTATTAAACCTTCAAGTAGTTTCCCTACTATTGAAGTCAGGCTTACAGGTCTGTAATTTCCCGGTCGTGATCTAGCTCCCTTTTTAAATATAGGCACCACATCTGCTTTACGCCAGTCTTGTGGTACTGAGCCTGTAGAAATGGAGTCCTTGAATATTAAATATAATGGTTTGGCTATTACTGAGCTTAACTCCTTGAGAACTCTTGTATGTATGCCATCGAGGCCAGGTGCCTTATTTACTTTATTTTTTTCAAGTCGCTTATGAACTTCTTCCTCAGTTAACCAATTGTTCATTAATATGGAGGTTGTGGCTTCCTCCTGCGGCACTACTATTGAACTTGATTCTTCCCTGGTAAACACAGAGGCAAAGAATTTGTTTAGTACCTCAGCTTTTTCCTTATCTCCAATAATCTGCCTACCCATCTCACACTGAAAGGGTCCTATATTTTCTTTTCTCATTTTTTTGTTATTAAGGTACTTAAAGAACTTTTTAGGGTTGACCTTACTTTCTATTGCAATCCTTTTTTCACTATCCATTTTTGCTAATTTGATTGCCCTTTTGCAATTTTTGTTACATTCCTTATAATTCTGATACGATATCTCTGTCCCTTCTGACTTAAAGAATCTAAACGCCTTCCTCTTCTTGTCCATTTCCTCCCCTATCTGTTTATGTAGCCACATTGGTTTTGACTTATTTCTTTTATACTTATTACCCAAGGGTATACACTGATAAGTGTGCTTTTCTAACAATGTTTTAAATACTGCCCATTTATCTTCTACATTTTTCCCTGCAAAAACATCATCCCATTGTATTACTACTAGATTAGACCTCAGTTTATTAAAAATCTGCCTTTCCAAAGTTTAAAGTCTTTGTTGAACCCAAGAAATCTATTTTTTGATCATTTATTTCAAATGAGACCATGTTATGATCACTGTTACCCAAATGTTCCAGGATTTGAATATTTGATATTACTTCTACATTGTTTGATATGACCAAATCCAGAACTGCCCCTCTCCTTGTTGGTTCCTCAATAATTTGGTTCATATAATTGTCTTTAAGCACCCCCAAAAACCTGTTTCCTTTTGTTGTAATGCTAATCTCATTGCCCCAGTCTATGTCTGGATAATTTAAATCCCCCCATTATGCAAACATGACCCAGTTTTGATGCCTTCTCCATTTGCAAAAGTATTTTAGCTTCCTCAATCTCACAGATATTTGGTGGTTTATAGCATATTCCCACAAACATTTTCTTTATACTTTTACCTCCACTGCTAATTTCTATCCACAAAGTCTCTACATTTTCATCATTCCCTTCATAAATATCATCCCTTATAATAGGTTTTAGATCCGGTTTAACATATAAATATACTCCACCTCCCCTTCTATTTCTTCGATCCTTCCGAAAAAGGGAATAACCCTCTAAATTAACTGTCCAGTCATGAGTTTCATCCCACCATGTTTCAGTAATGCCTATGATATCATACTGCTCCCTTGCAGCTATTAATTCAAGCTCCCCCATTTTATCTGTCAGGCTTCTTGCATTAGCAAGCATGCATTTAAGTTTGTTTTCAGCCTGTACTATTATCTTATTTGCTCCTTCCTTTCTGCTCCCGCTTGGTTTAGTCTTTAGAAGTTTTCTAGTATTATCTGTATTTACTATGGGTGTCTCACTGCTTGTCAAACTCGCACTTGCCCTCATTCTACCTCCATACCACCTTGTATCCTCCTCTATTCCATTTAGTTCATTATCTGTTTAATTCCCCTCCCGTATAGGAGGAGAGAGGAAAGAACCCTATGTGATGCACTCAACCCTACTAATGAAAATAATAAAGTTTTATTTATTGATAATTGAAAAATGCAAACATAACAAATGTATTTAAAACCTAAAAAGTGTACTGCGCAGTTCTGATGTGCATTCACTCTGGATGACCAGGTAGTGTCATAGTTCGTGTGATGCACAGTAGATTAGAGAAACTGTGGATTCTCACAATACTAGTGTGAGAATGATATAGTGGATGCACAATGTATATAACCCTGTCAGGGAAATAACTAGTGTGCACTCTACATAGGTATTGTGATACACAGGCACTGGGAGCATTAATAGTGCAGCACTGTGTTACAAGGCTGCAGTAAGGTACATAGCACTGCTGCATACACAGGAAGCCAAATGCAAACCCAGATAGGGAAGGACCCCCCTGATGACAGATCAATGGGAGCGCTGCTGGGAGGTGGGTGCAGGTAAGTATACCCCGTGGTTAACCTCATGAGGGGACTCCAGACTAATAGCCAGAACTCACACTTTTTTCAGCTCCTTCCAGGGGGGGGGGGGAAAGGTGTTATCACAACCCTGCTGTGTATATATACTTAGGGCTAGCCAGTGCCAGCAGAAGGTCTGATATGCCTAGTTTCTAGCTAGTGGGATCCACATCTGTGGCCCACATCAAGGTTTAAGCTAATCTACAGGACGTAAGCAAACTCCTATGAGTTTGACACTGCAGCAGTACAGCCGGCGTCGCTATGACGTCATCCCGACGCGCGTTTCGTTCCAACAAGGGAACTTCTTCCGGGGAGGGAGGGCGCCCTGCACAGACCTGCCTTTTATACCCTGCTGTTGCCATGGAGCGCTGGTAACACATTCAGAGGAAAGCTCCTCCTTTACCTAATGCTGTCAGCGCGGCCCCTGGTATCAGTTATGCAAATAAGGTCTGTAACAGTGGTATCCTGTGGTTAAAAATAAATGTGGTGGTTAAAAACCTTTAATAAAGCAGATGCACGCAAAATGACTGGTTGCCTTATTGAATGGTATGAAATGAATGTACCCTCTTATGATTGCAGTATTATTAAGGTCTGAATACTGATATTGTGATTGTTTAACTTTAAAGCATACATGTGCCCTCTAGTAATTATAATATTATGAGAGTCTGGGCATTTGAATAGATGTATACATTAATATAGGTGTACATAATGGTTCTGAGGTAAGTATTGGTGATCCTATCCATAGATGTATTAGAGGATTGGGAGGTTAGAATGGGCGCATGGTGGAGAGGATCTCACAAGAATGCACTATAATTGAAATCCTCATTCAAACCATGAGGTGCCTGCGTGCCCAAAATAAAAATCCATCTAGCCTCTTTCCTCAGTAGGGCATTGTCAATATCGCCTCCACGGAGGCCGAGTGATACATGTTCAATGCCTTGAAAGGCCACTGATGTGGTGTCACCATGATGTAATAGATTGATGTGTCGTGCCAGTGGCGTATCTACTTCATTTCTGATGGTGCTTACATGTTCCAGGATGCGGTGACGTAGTTGGCGTGAAGTTTTGCCCACATACATCAAACCGCATCTACATGTCGCTAGATAAATCACTGCGCTTGTTTTACAGTTGAAGTAGTCCTTGATTGTATATGTGGCTGAACCAGTGGCATTTTTGAATGTTTTTTGTGAGTTAATGAAACTACAGGCCTTGCAAGTCCCGCACTTGAAAGTGCCCTTTGTAGTGTTACTGAGCCAAGTTGTTGTATTTGGAGTTTTATAGTGGCTATGTACTAGAGTGTCAGACAGGTTTTTGGGTCTCCTGTATGTAATGGATGGAGTATCAGTAAGCACTGACTTGTATACCTCATCCTCCAAGAGGATGTGCCAGTGTTTATTGAGAACCCTTTTGATCTCTCTCCACTGTCTGCTGTACGTGCCAATTATTCTTACTGTACTTGGTTCGTTCACCATTTGCTTTTTACCATACAGTAGCATGTTGCGGTCTGAATATTTGGCTCGTTTATAAGCTCTGTTAATACAGCTCTTACTGTAGCCTCTATCCATAAACTTCTGGCTCATGATTTGACATTGTTTCTCAAAGTCACTACTTGTGGAGCAGTTTCTTTTAGCTCTTAAGAACTGCCCCACTGGAATGCCCTCAACCTGCGGTCTGGGATGATGACTATTAAAAGACAACAGGTTATTGGTGGCAGTGGCCTTGGTGTGGACTGTAGACTGGAGGACGCCATCGTTATCTTTGAAAATTACCAGGTCCAAGAATGTAATCTGGTCCTGGTTAATTTCACTTGTTAGGCGTAAGTTGTGATTATTACAGTTCAGTGCTGTCACGAAGGCATTAAATTCTGCCACTGCCCCATTCCACAGACACAGCACGTCATCAATGTAGCGTGACCATAATTCGACGTGCTGTGTATGTGTCAGCATCTCCTGAGAGAAGACTGTCATCTCCTCCCACCAGCCCAGGTAGATATTTGCATACGTAGGGGCACACGTGGTGCCCATTGCAGTACCCTGGAGTTGGTGGTAGAAGGTGCCCTTAAACAAGAAATAATTGTGCTTTAGAACATAATCCAAAAGCTCAAGTATGAATTCATTATGATTATTATAATCAGAGCTTCGGGTTCTCAGAAAATGTGACACAGATCTGATTCCCACATCATGTTGGATACTGGTATACAGGGATTCCACATCGAGCGATGCCAAGAATGTATCTTTGGATACCTGTATACCATTTATTCTCCTTAGAATATCTGTGGTGTCGATTGTGTGGGAAGGAAGATTGGTTACATATGGTCTCAAAACCTGGTCCAGATAGGTACTGGCAGGTTCATTGAGGGATTCTATGCCGGAGACAATAGGTCTTCCAGGGGGGTTAACGGCATTCTTATGTAACTTAGGAATACTGTAAAATGTGGCTATTTTAGGCTTCTCAACCATCATATACTTGAATTCTTGTGGTGAGATTACTTTGTTATCCAGACCCTTCTGTAGAATTTTCCTCAAGCTTTTGGAAAAAGCCAGAGTAGGGTCCTGTTGTAACGCAGCATAACATTTTTTATCTTTTAGTAGCCTCACATTTTCTAAGACATATTTGTCTTCTTCTAAGATTACAATGTTCCAAATTCCCCTCCCCCCTCCATCCTAGTTTAAAATCTCCTCCAACCTTTTTAGCATTCTCCCCCCTAGCACAGAAGATCCCTCTTCATTGAGGTGCAATCCGTCCCTAGAATATAGATGGCACCTCTCAGAAAAGGAGTCCCAGTGCTCTAAAAGGAAACAATACAGACCGGCGCCTTAAAGTCCAAATGGGAGAGTTAGAGTTCAAATTGGTGAATTGGAGTGTCCAGCGAATGTTGCTTTGATCCAGTTGTCAACAGGTTCCTCAGCATCAGGATTGGTTAAATCATGCAGGGGAGACAAAAGGACAAGATCATAGTGTGACACTGTATGACTATACCAATAAACATATACACATAGACAGACTGACATACATAACACTAAACAACACTGAACAATGGACAATTAAGCTGACTAATAGTATGAATGATTTAATGAACACAATAAAATAAATTGCAGCTGTCTGGTGACGAGCAGGTCTAGGATCCGGTGTGTAAAAACCGGAATCCTACTTACAGCAAGTCCCTAGAATAAATGCAGGTGGGGAGAGTGTAGAGTCCGACAGATGGTGTTGGTGGACCGGTGCCAGTGTAGCACTTCAGGAGTTTTCCTATGCTGTCGGCTGGTAATGGTGGCACTTCCTCCTTTCTCGTGGAGTCCTCCAACCGCGCCCGAAGTGCCTCACAGCGGGCGGGGATCGATTACCAGATCTTTACTGCCGATTTACAACTCCATAGCCTGCAACTCCAGAAACTGTTTGGAAGGTCTGCTCCTCACAGTACAGCGTAGAATGGATTCTCAATAGCCCAAACGCGTTCGTGCGATGCGCCACTTCTTAGGGTTGATGAGCTCAGTACATGGTGGATTTAAACATACACACAGGTCACATTTCTGGTTCATACAATGTCACTCATAGTTCATAGTGTGCAACTAATGATTGGATGTGTGCTGACTGTCAATCATGTACTGGTACAAGTCACTAAAACATACAATGGACAAACATATAAAATATAACAAAAATATAGAATATACTAAAATACAACAATTGCTAATGATCTTGCTTACTACTCTTATTGAATCAGAGTATAACAGCTAAGGTAATATATAAATTAATAGAGTTAATTATATAAAATATACCCAATTGACTGTACCATATCATGCACGCTATTGGCTCTATGATGAGTGCAGCATGTCTCAATTGCTAAAAGACCCATTCATTTCAAAATTTAAAGTTATTAAAAATAGAGATTATAAAAAATATGAGATAGAATAAATATTATATCTAATTAAAATTCTAATTTAAATATATCTTAAAAATTTTCAAGAGACATTAATTAAACAAAAATCAATATATAAAATCATTTTAAAAATACGCCGAGATCAAAATCAATGTGAGACCGTTAGGTGAGAGTGTTTTTAATTCGTAGATCCAGTAGGCTTCTCGCCTACTGATGTTTTAGTGAATTTCCTCCCTCCAATTATTTTGTACTGTTTCAATGGCTTGACATTTTAGACCCATTGGATTCCTTATTGTGATAGATATTAAATATGGTGTGACACACTCTGTGTACTTTTAAACCTCTTTTATATTGTAAATGTGTTCATACATCTTCTTTTCTAAATCTTCCTGTTTACCTACATATTGCAGGCCACAAGGGCCACTGCAATAGATCTATAAGAATCCCAATTGGTCTAAAATGTCACAGCCATTGAAACAGTACAAAATATGGAGGGAGGCAGGAAATTCATGAAACAGATTCAGTAGGCGAGAAGCGCCTACTGGATCTACGAATTAAAACACTCTCACCTACGGTGTCAACATTGATTGAATCTCGGCGTATTTTTAAAATGATTTTTATAATTGATTTTTAATTAATGTCCTTGATAAATTTTAAGATATTTTAATAGAATTTTAATAGATATAAATATATTTTCTATATATATTTTTATAATCTTATTTGTAATACAATTTAAATTTTGGAATGAATGGGTCTTTTAGCCAATTGAGACATGCTGCCACATATGGAGCCACTGCGTGAAGCAGATGGCCATGATACATCAATTTGGTATATTTTATATAATTAACTCTATTAAAGTGTATATATTTACATTAGCTGTATACTTGATCATAAGATGTAGTAAGCAAGATCTTAGCAATTGTTGTATTTAGTATATTCTATATGTTTGTTATATTGGTATATATGTTGTCCTTTGTATGTTTTAGCTGATTGACACAGTACATGATTGACAGGGCAGCACATCCAGGATCACTAGTGCAATATGAACTATGAGTGACATTGAATGGAACCAATGAAATGAAATGTGACCGGTGTGTATTTAAAATCCACATGTATGAGCTCATCACCCCGAAGAAGTGCGCATGCGCACGAAACAGTTGTGGGCTATTGAGAATCATTCTACAGCTGTAATGTGAGAGGAGCAGACCTTCCAAACAGTTTCTGGAGTTGCAGGCTATAGGAGTGTGTAATCGGCAGTAAGATCGGGTGTAAATCGTCCCGCCCGCTGGTGGAGCACTTCGGGCGGGCGCGGTGGAGGACTCCAAGAGAGGAAAGGAGGAAGTGCACACAATTACCAACGACAGGCATAGGAAAACTCCTGAGGGCAAAGTGGCACGGTACACCCAACATATCTGTCGGACGTTCTAAACTATCCCCACCGCATTTATGTCTAGGACTTGCTGTAAGAAGGATATCCGGTTTTACACACACGGTCTAGACTCGGCTCGTCACCAGGGACAGCTTGCAATTTATTTATTGGTGTCATTAAATCATTCATACTATTGTCAGCTTAATTGTCCATTGTTCAGTGTTGTTTAGTGTTATGAGTCAGGTGTCTTATGTCGTATATGTTTATTGGTATAGTCATTATCGGTGTCACACTATGATCTTGTCTTTGTCTCCCTGCATGATTAATATCCTGATGCTGAGGAACTCGGTGAACAAACTGGGTCAAAGCAACATTCGCTGGACACTCCAATTCACCAATTTGAACTCTAACTCTCCATTTGGACTTTAAGGGCCGGTCTGTAGTGTTTCCTTTGTCATATCACTAAACTGTGTTTGGTTAGTTTCCTGGCCGCCTTACTTGTATTATTTATACTCACATGGTATAATGACTGCATGTACATTTTTTAGCGCTTCACACCATCCTTTTTTCTGCGGCCAGTGCTCTTAAAAACCCAAAACCCTCCTCCCTGCACACTTTCTTAGCCATGCATTAAAATCCATGATCTCTGGACTGTCTCCCTGCGGCATTAGTGCATGGCACTATGGTAGTAATTTCAGGAAAATACTACCTTGGACGGCTCCTTGCCTTAATACCAGCTCGTTGCCCTACCCAGGTCCCGGTTAATCCATTTTTGCAGGACCACCATCTTTCACTAATGATCTGTTTCATTAGTGCCAACGTTGTACCCCCCAAGCACCAGCCGGCATCCAACTCCCAGCCCCCCCACCACATTCTGTCTCTACATGATCCGCAAGTCGTGCCCGAACACCGAGCACCGGGAGACAACAAAACTGTTTGCGTCTCACGCGGGGGGTCCACGGGCAACAGATTGCCCTTACCGCATCTAAAAATGGAGTCCCTACACACCACAATCTTTCTTTTGTATATGAGCGATCCTGAGTCCCCACTGTGCTGGGGAACATCTTTGTGTTTTGTCACAGAAATTCTATTTGTGATGGTGATGTTTTGGGGTCACTGTGGGGTGGGGTCTGTGTGTGTCCTTCTGTGTGTGAGTTTCCCCTTCAGTGCATGCGTGTAGTCGGGCGGGGTCCTCTGTGCATGCACAAAGAACGGCGGCCACTTCTGCGCATGCGCGGAGTACGGCGACAGCTTCTGCATGCGCAGTAGGTGATGGCTGTTACTGCACATGCGGACGTAAAGGAGGGTGGCATTGCAAATGCGTTGTGTACAATATCGGCTTCTGCGCATGTGCGACGCGCCATAAAACCTCCTCTTCTGCACATGCGCTTCCTACAACCTCTGTGCAGCCTAGAACGGAGAGTTATGCGCATCCGCGTCTGGTGCCATCAGAGTTGGACGTCACTTTCGCGATGCTTTTTCGTTACCAGCCAACAGATTTTTCCTATCGAAACTCTGTAGGTGCCAGCAAAGAAGTTAACCTTTAAAACCCTGTCGTGTTGAGTTTTAATTGAGCCCAGACCTTTAGTACAAAGTAACCACGCTCTGTAGCAGGGGATTTCAACCTTTTTTTGGTTATGGAACCCTAGAATTAGATAGTGACATTCTGGGGAATCCAACCCCCCCTCTCCCCGACATTATCCCCCCTTCCTGTCACACCTCATTATTAACTCTTCTATCTAGTCACAACGTAATTCTTTCCCCTCTCTCCCCTCATACTCTATCAAACGTCTCTCCCCCCTGACATACTTTCCTGTTCCCCCATTATATGTATCTCCCCCTCTATTCCCCATATAAGTTGCTACTCGATCTCCCCCATATGATCTCCCCTATCCCCCTTATGACATAATTCAGTATACTCCACCCTTAACTCTTTACATCCCCCTGTACAATCTTCTTCCCCTTACCCTTTTCAATAGCTGTTCTTAGCTCTCTCTCCTATACTTCCATCCAGGTGCCCTTCACGCAAGTTTTAGTCCATTAGTCTTATACCTCCTCACCTCCCCCCTACACTCCCCCCCACACTCCCTCCCTCTCTCTTCCCCTTCACACTCCCCCTCATTTCCCTCATCACACTCCCTCCCCCTGTCTTTCTTCCTCCCCTCTCTCTTCCCCCCTAGATAAGCTATTCCTTTAAGTGTGTTAATATATTGGCATTGGACCCATGACAATATATTTAAATAGATTAAAACGAGATAATGTAAGCCGCACACGCACTGTCGCCGCTCTTCTCCTGTCGGCGGAAGTTTTGAACGTGATTTCGGCGGGGTGACGGAGGAGAGAGGAGGAAGGATTGCAGTGAACGGGCGCTGTGAGTGGGACCGTTGGGTACGCGTGGCGGGGCAGATGTGTGAGCCACGGTCACTGGTGTGAGAGGGCATGATGTGGAGCACGGTCACTGCTGGTGCTGGACGCCGGTCACTGCTGTGTGCTGAGCCACCGTCACTGCTGTGTGCTGAGCCACGGTACCTGGTGTGCTGACCACAGGTCACTGCTGTGTGGGGAGCACCGGTCACTGCGTGCATTGATGTGCTGGCCGGTCACTGCTGCCATGTGAGCGCGGTCACTGCTGCCCGTGTGTTTTGGGAGCCAATGGTCACTGCTGTGGCTGAACCAGGTCACTGCTGCTGCTGAGCCGAGTCCCTGCTGTGGGACCGCCGGTCACTGCTGCGTGTGTGAGCCGCAGCCGCTGCATGCTGATGCAGGTCATCTGCTGGTGAGCCAGTGAGCACTGTGTGGGGCTGCGAATTGCTTCCAGCTGCTGGTTGCCGCGGTCACTGACTGCTGCCATGCTGAGCCAGCCGGTCACTGCTCTGTGGGGAGCCACGGTCACTGCTGTGTGGGAGCCACCGGTCATGCTGTGTGCTGAGCCACCGTCATGCTTCTGTGGGGAGCCACCGGTCACTGCTTGTGGAGCCGCCGGTCACTGCTGTGTGCTGAGCCCGTCACAGCTCTGGGGAGCCACGGTCACTGTGGACATGGGGAGCAGACCGGTCACTGCTGTGGCTGAGCCGATGGTCACTGCTGTGTGCTGAGTCATCGGTCACTGCTGTGTGCTG
Organism: Ascaphus truei; assembly: GCA_036426205.1. NCBI lineage: Eukaryota > Metazoa > Chordata > Amphibia > Anura > Ascaphidae > Ascaphus > Ascaphus truei. Next base: position 48,878 of record WSYH01001722.1, read on the forward strand.
AGCCACCGGTCACTGCTGTGTGCTGAGCCATACTGCTGTGGGGCACCGGTCACTGCTGTGTGGGGAGCCACCGGTCACTGCTGTGTGGGGAAGCAACCGGTCACTGCTGTGTGGGGAGCCACCGGTCACTGCTGTGTGGGGAGCCACCGGTCACTGCTGTGTGGGGAGCCACCGGTCACTGCTGGTGTTGGGGAGCCCACCGGTCACTGCTGTGTGGGGAGCCACGCGACACTGCTGTGTGGGAGCCACGGCACTGCTGTGTGGGGAGCCACCGTCACTGCTGTGTGGGGAGCCACCGGTCACTGCTGTGTGGGGAGCCACCGGTCACTGCTGCATGCTGAGCCACTGGTCACTGCTACATGCTGAGCCACCGGTCACTGCTGCGTGGGGAGCCGCCGGTCACTGCTGCATGCTGAGCCACTGGTCACTGCTGCATGCTGAACCGCCAGTCACTGCTGCGTGGGGAGCCGCCGGTCACTGCTGCGCTGTGAGCCGCCGGTCACTGCTGTGTGGTGAGCCGCCAGTCACTGCTACGTGCTGTGCTGCCGGTCACTGCTGCATGCTGAGCCGCCGGTCACTGCTTTGTGGGGAGCCACCAGTCACTGCTGTGTGCTGAACCACAGGTCACTGCTCTGTGGGGAGCCACCGGTCACTGCTGCATGCTGAGCCGCCAGTCACTGCTCTGTGGGGAGCCACCAGTCACTGCTGCGTGGGGAGCCGCCGGTCACTGCTGTGTGCTGAGCCACCGGTCACTGCTGTGTGCTGAGCCACCGGTCACTGCTGTGTGCTGTGCTGCCAGTCACTGCTGCATGCTGAACCGCCGGTCACTGCTGTGTGGGGAGCCACCGGTCACTGCTGCATGCTGAGCCGCTGGTCACTGCTGTGTGGGGAGCCGCCGGTCACTGCTGCGTGGTGAGCCGCCAGTCACTGCTGCATGCTGTGCTGCCGGTCACTGCTGCATGCTGAGCCGCTGGTCACTTCTGTGTGGGGAGCCACCGGTCACTGCTCTGGTTTGCCGCCGGTCACTGCTGCATGCTGAGCCGCCGGTCACTGCTCTGTGGGGAGCCACCGGTCACTGCTGTGTGGGGAGCCGCCGGTCACTGCTGTGTGCTGAGCCACCGGTCACTGCTCTGTGGGGAGCCACCGGTCACTGCTGTGTGGGGAGCCGCCGGTCACTGCTGTGTGCTGAGCACCGTCCCTGTCTGTGGGGAGCCACCGGCAATGCTGCATAGGGAGGCGGTCAGAGTGTGCTGAGCCACTGGTCACTGCTTGTGTGCTGAGCCGTGGTCACTGCTGTGTGCTGCAGTCGCGGTACTCAGTGTGCTGGAGACAACTGGTCAGCTGTGGTGCTGTAAGCCACGGTTCACTGATGTGTGGGGAGCCACCGGTCACTGATGAGTGGCGCACCGGTCATGCTGTGTGGGGGGAGCCACCGGTCACTGCTGTGTGGGGAGCCACCGGTCACTCGTGTGTGGGAGACCCCGGTCAATGCTGTGTGGGGGAGCCACCGGTCCTGATGTGGGAGCCGGTCACTGCTGTGTGGGAGCCACTGGTCACTGCTGTGTGCGGGATGACAGCGGTCACTGCTGTGTGGGGAGCACCGGTCACGGTCACTGCTGCATGCTGAGCCACTGGTCACTGCTACATGCTGAGCCACCGGTCACTGCTGCATGCTGAACCGCCAGTCACTGCTGCGTGGGGAGCCGCCGGTCACTGCTGTGTGGTGAGCCGCCGGTCACTGCTGTGTGGTGAGCCGCCAGTCACTGCTGCGTGCTGTGCTGCCGGTCACTGCTGCATGCGACGCGACGGTCATGCTTTGTGGGGAGCACCGGGTCACTGCTGTGTGCTGAACCACAGGTCACTGCTCTGTGGGGAGCCACCGGTCACTGCTGCATGCTGAGCCGCCAGTCACTGCTCTGTGGGGAGCCACCAGTCACTGCTGCGTGGGGAGCCGCCGGTACTGCTGCATAGGGAGCCGACGGTAACTTGCTGTGGTGAGCCACGGTCACTGCTGTGTGCTGAGCCACCGGTCACGCGTTGTGCACGGTCATGCTGTGTGCTGAGCCCGGTCAAGGCTGTGTGCTGAGCGACGGTCACTGCTCTGTGGTGTGCCGCCGGTCACTGCTGCATGCTGTGCCGCCGGTCACTGCTCTGTGGGGAGCCACCGGTCACTGCTGTGTGCTGAGCCACGGTCACTGCTGTGTGCTGGGCCACCGGTCACTGCTGTGTGCTGGGCCACTGGTCACTGCTGTGTGCTGAGCCACGGTCACTGCTGTGTGCTGAGCCGCCGGTCACTGCTGTGTGGGGAGCCACCAGTCACTGCTGCTTAGGGAGCTGCCAGTCACTGCTGTATGCTGGGCCGCCGGTCACTGCTGCGTGCTGAGCCGCTGGTCACTGTTGTCTGCTGGGCCGCCGGTCACTGCTGAGTGGGGAGCCACCAGTCACTGCTGCATGGGGAGCCGCCAGTCATTGCTGCTTAGGGAGCTGCCAGTCACTGCTGTATGCTGGGCGGGTCACTGCTGCGTGCTGAGCCGCTGGTCACTGTTGTCTGCTGGGCCGGTCACTGCTGAGTGGGGAGCACCAGTCACTGTGCATGGGGAGCCGCCAGTCACTTTCTGCGTGCTAGCACCGGTCCTGCCTGTGTTGGGGAGCCACCGGTCACTGCTGTGTGGGGAGCCACCGGTCACTGCTGTCTGGGGAGCCACCGGTCACTGCTGCATGCTGAGCCACCGGTACTTACATGCGAGCACGGTCAATGCTGCATGCGAACGCCAGTCACGCGGGGGGAGCGCCCAGTCCACTGGCGCGTGAGCCGCCGGTCACTGCTGCGTGGTGAGCCGCCAGTCACTGCTGCGTGCTGATGCCGGTCAGCTGCAGTGAGCCGCCGGTCACTGCTGTGTGGGGAGTCCGGTCACTGCTGTGTGCTGACCCACAGGTTCACTGCTCGTGGGGAGCACCGGTCACTGCATGGGGAGCCGCCCGTCATGTGCGTGGGGAAGCCAACCGGTCTCACCTGCTGATGGGGAGCCGCCGGTAATGCGGTGTGGGGAGCAGCCGGGTCAATGCGGTGGGGAAGCGACTGGTGCACTGCGAGTGGGAAGCCGCCCGTCACTGCTGCGTGGGGAGCCGCCGGTCACTGCTCTGTGGGGAGCTGCCGGTCACTGCTGTGTACTGTGCCGCCGGTCACTGCTCTGTGGGGAGCCACCGGTCACGGGGTGTGCTGAGCCGGTCACTGCTGTGTGCTGAGGCCGCCGGTATGCGACTGTGGGGAGCCCACGGTACACTGCTGTGTGGGGAGCCACCGGTCACTGCTGCGTCGGAAGCCGCCGGTCCCTGCTGCGTGGTGAGCCGCCGGTCACTGCTGCATGGGGAGCCGCCGGTCACTGCTGCGTGGTGAGCCGCCGGTCACTGCTGCGTGGGGGTGGCGGTCATGCTGTGTCTGGGCCTGGTCATGCTGCGGGGGGAGGCCCGGTCACTGCTGTGTACTGGGCCACTGGTCACTGCTGCGTGGGGTGCTGCCGGTCACTGCTGTGTACTGGGCCACTGGTCACTGCTGCGTGGGGTGCTGCCGGTCACTGCTGTGTACTGGGCCACTGGTCACTGCTGTGTGGGGAGCTGCCGGTCGTGCGTGCGAGTGCCCAGTCCTGGCTGGTGGGGAGCGGGTATGATGCATGGGGAGCCACCGGTCACTGCTGCGTGGGGAGCCGCCGGTCACTGCTGCGTGGGGAGCCGCCCGTCACTGCTGTGTGCTGAGTCGCCAGTCCCTGCTGCGTGGGGAGCCGCCGGTCACTGCTGCATGGGGAGCCACCGGTCACTGCTGCGTGGGGAGCCGCCGGTCACTGCTGCATGGGGTGACACCTCCGGACCCAGGACAGTTGTCCCAGCTCTCCCCCCTGGCGACCACGGAACCCCTGAGGGGTGCTGAACCCCGGTTGAAAATAACTGCTCTGTAGTATATCATTTGTAAAGAGCGTACGGTGTATTGAAGCTGCAAGAATGGAAACGGAAAAGTATATATTTCCAACAAATCCATAATTTGTAAAAATGTACAGTTTGACGGGATCCACCACTTTATGTACTTCATGTGTCTTAATAAGCAGTAAAACTTCCCTAGACATCTGTGTTTGTTTTCACAAAATTGTAAATCTGTCAAACATTAGACTAAAGGGGTTTATAATATTTGTTACGAAGTGTACGCAGAAAGAGAGGTTGGGCTTTTTCAAATGAACTGGAATTGCACTTGTATCAAAAGATTTTTATCTCACCTCCTTAAGGCAGCAACACATGTAGCATTGCATGAGTTTAAATGTTTTGCTATTTTATTACAAGATTGAAGCAGAGGGTCTCGGAACTGAACTGCGTTCATCTCCGCTCCGGGACCCCCTGCTTCCAGAGATACTTACCTCCGTAGCGGTGACGGTATCTGCAGCCAGGGAGCTGTGCCCAATGAAACTGCAGCGTTTAAATGTCCCATGTCACGCGGGCCAATAGGAAGCCGTGATGTCATCCCTTGCAGCTTCCTATTGGCCAGCGTGACCGCGACATTTAAACTCCAGGGATACCAGCGCCCACTCCGGAAGTAAATATCTCCGGAAGCAGGGGGTCGACGAAGCTGAAATTAATGCGATTCAGCACAGGAGACCCCCTGCTTCAATCCTACAATTTAAAAAACATCTGCAGTGCTGCATGTTTTGTGACTTTAAAGCTGCAGACCAGGCAATATCCCACATGTGTGTTTTTTTTTAAAATAAATCAGTTCGGTATTATGAGAAAATATTTGTAGCATTTTTTTTATAAAACAACTCTGAATTACATTTTTAATGTATTATAATGTAACAAACATTTTTTGTTTCTATAGCAACCATTTACAACGTTACATCCCCTTCCTCTTCTGAAACAGACTCTGGCACACACCTTTTTGAGCCATGCCCTCTCTCTAGCAGTGCACCAATAGTGACTGCCTGGTCACATGATCTCCTCCACAGAACTTTTCATCTTTGGTCCTCTTCTGCTGCACTGGCAGCCATTTAGTGAACCCCCGAGCTGAATCTTCGCCGATCGATCACAGGAGAACAGATCGATCGGCAACTTAACTAATTAAATACACATACTGCACCGACACACTTTATTCGAGCAAATACCCAGTATGTACCTGGCAGATACCTGGAATGCGCCGCTCCTCACCTCTGACAAGCCCCGTTGCGTTTGCCTTCCCAGCCTGGGTTCATGCTGGCTGACGGGCGGTGATCTGTTAAATGATAATGATTAGGATTTAATAGGCTGCAATGCTTCGCGTGTCTACCAGATGGCATAAATTCATGAATTGTAATGCAGTATATATATATATACTGTGCAGTATTGCAGCCAGCGGGAATAAAATGCTTAAATCCCTGCCTGGAAAATACCTCAATGCACTCGGGCAGAAAACAGTCACAAACCTCAATACACCCGGGTATACCCGAATTCGTGGGACTAGCCATGCTCGAATAAAGTGTGTCTCCAGTGTACACGCCCAGAGAGGTAATACCGGTATACACATACACGCCCAGAGAGGTAATACCGTATACACTGTGACAAACAGTTTACTCCGGGGCTCCGCCGTCTGTCCAGGACTGTTAGAACACGGTCTTTTAGGGTAGGTTAAATGACGAGGAGTAACGTGCTGTTCCTTTAAACAGGCTACTGCCTGGTTTATTCAGTCCCAGGCACTGAGACTGCCACACTGCATATAAAAGAAACACAAGCAAAACAGAAGCCTGCTCACCTGAGCAATAACTTAACTGAGGTTTACCCTGACTGGGATTGGGGTGGCTTATCCGCTTCCAACAAACAAAAATAAGGAACTTTGCAATTTGATAAAGGTACAAAATGATTTAACCTGTTTGGGGAGAGGCTTTTCCCCTCTCTGCTTCCAGCAGCCTTCCTGCCTCCAGTCTCTTGGGGAGAGGGGAGAGGAACCAGGAAATCAGCCATACCTGATTTCGAGCTAGCAGGACATGTGACAGAAATCAGGCAGCAGACAAACTCTGGTCTGGATCCCTCACCCCTCAGTTCCAGCACTTGCCAATCTGTGGGATGAAGTGCATGCATTCTGAGGCTGCACTTTCCAGCCTAAACAGGATGGAAACTGTTCAGTATCCTGGGAGCCCTATATATGGAATTTATTACCATCCCCTGGTTTCTGTCACAACACATACACACCCAGAGAGGTAATACTGTATACACATACACGCCCAGAGAGGTAATACCAGTATACACATACATGCCCAGAGAGGTAATACCGGTATATACATGCACACCCAGAGAGGTAATTCTGATATACACATACACACCCAGAGAGGTAATACCGGTATACACATATACACCCAGAGAGGTAATACTGGTATACACATACACACCCAGAGAGGTAATACCGGTATACACATACACACCCAGAGAGGTAATACCGGTATACACACACACACACACACCCAGAGAGGTAATACTGATATACACATACACGCCCAGAGAGGTAATACCGGTATACACACACACGCCCAGAGAGGTAATACTGGAATACACATTTATATTGCAGACATATACACAGATATATATTGCTCTGCGTCTTACAGATATACATCGCTCTGCGTGTTACAGTATGTAAATATTGCTCCGCGTGTATTACTTGCACCACATTGCGTGACGTGCAGTTTCTATGGGCTCACAGCTTGTCGGCCTGTAAATCGGAGCAACCAAATACCCCCTCTCCTGCTGCATTTTATATCCTCTCCGTTACACTGTATCACCCTCCCTCGTTCATCCTGGGACTTTTTTGAATCTGCGTATGGGAATGTAGGAGCCCGTTACCTAGGTACGCGCTGCTCCCCGACGTCCAGGACCAGGTTTTATCTGTTTATTCTCTACTTGTGGTCTTGAGGATATCTCAATTTCCTTTGCCTCCCGCCATGGAACATTCCTCTGAGCTTTTACAGCTTCACAGAACTCCAACCAACTGTTCAAATCTCCAGACACAAGCGGTGTTAAGGCAGCCTTTTATTCATTCTGTTGTATTCATTCTGTACACTTCTAGGCAAGCAGCTATTTCCCCCTTAAAGCACCCCCCCCCCCCCCCCCCAGCTTACATGCTATTGAACTTTAAAGGAAACATATTAGTATGTTACAATTGTCTTTGCTGATGTTTAATTCAACTTTGTTCCTGTGGAAATTAACTGTTACGCTTCTTATATTACAGATGCAGATTAAAGGATCTTTGACCTTTCACCCTTTCAGCGAGCCCTCTGGCAGGGGGTTGCATTTACCCAATAATTTAATGGTTAAATAAAAAGCCTTGTACCTCCAGACCTGGGTTTTGTCGTTATTGAAGTGAAACTTCTTTGAAGACGGTGGCACCTAAACAAATCTGATAGGGTAAAAAAGCGTTGATGGGGACAACACTTAAAATGGAAGTACCATACCACGCATGTCCAGTATAGGCCTGCACGCACGCGCTGAATTCTGTGATTGTGAGGTGCCGTCAGTGCCGTCTTAGTACGCATGTGCTGACACACTGTCGCCATGCGTGGTCGTTGCCTCGCACATGCAGAGACGCGACCATCACCGCGTACATGCGCAGATGCGTCCGTCATCTCGCGCATGCGCTGCCGTGCAGACGCAACAGTAATGTCCACGCATGCGCAGAGAAGAACGGATTTAAGCCTGTCACGGGAAACCAGGACTTTTAACAAATTTATACCGGGATCATTCACTAGGCAAAACACAGTAGTGGAATAAAATTAGGTTTATTCGGGTAAACCCGCATACACAAAGTGAAATACAAAGATACAGGAAATATACACAGTTACTGGGGTGCTGGGGGTGAAATCTGGTCAAAAATAGGTGCAGAGCGCCTGTTGCGGAAGGCTTTCCCTGCCTGGGATATACACCCGGACTTCCTGGTCCTCTTTTCGGCTAAAGCTCCAAGTCGTGACCCCCACCCATGCTCCTCTATGATGGACAGAAGTAACGGGGTGACTCATGGCATGTGTAAGCCTATCAGGGTTAGGTATGGACCATGAGCCCACTCCTTCTGTTCCTAATTAGGGGAGTGTCATGATAGAGGTGGTTTGGCCCAGGATTAAAGGGGTTACACCCTATTTGGCCACCCCCTACTCTCACTTGGGAAGCAAGGGGTTAACTGGACTGAGTTCCAGTAATGTGTTTTTTAACTTGCTTCAGTATCCAAATGTTTATTCCCCTGTATAAATGTAATGTCTCATCCTGGTGTTTGCACTCACACATACACTAGGGTTGATGCGGGAGGGAAGGGGTTAATGTTAAGTTAGTCATTATAGCCCTTTGTTCCCTTTTCCCGCCTTTTCAGGCTCCATTTTGCAGCCTTCCATAGGCCGCCATTGAGACTCCATGCGTTCTACTTGACAGAAGTAGCGGTTTTGGACCTGTTTTCCAGCGACGACCAGCAGGTGGCGTCCGAGAGGAGGAGCGGCGGTTTCCCATTGTAAGTCAATGGGTTCATTGACTTCAATGGAGATTCCTCAACACCGGCCTCGAGGAACAGGTTGGCAGCCATCCAAACCGCAGACCGCAAAAGCGGATACAATGTCTTTGAAAAGAGTTTAATCACTTCGGTCAAGTTCAAAGACATTTGGCGTGGGAATCTTAGCTTCTAGGGCCCCTGGGAATAAAGTTCTTTTTGCCCCTAGCTCCTAGGAACCCCCACACACGATCCAGGAATGAGAGACCCCCGTAAGGGGTCGAGCGGAGAAGGAGGGTCGCGCCATTGACTTCAATGGCGTAGTGCAGGTCCCATTGAATCTAATGGCGGCGTGCGCCATGCATTGTCTATGGTGGCGCCGGCCATTGATTCCAATGGGGAAAAGCCGCGTGGCGTAAAAACGACTAAGTGTGAAATGATGAAAAATGTAAGTCCATATCTCCAGTTCTGGAATGACCAGGGGGATGGGATTTTGGTGGCATGTAGCCAAGGTTCCGGCTTTAATGCATGACCCTTCCCAGCCCCCTCCGACCAACCAGACGGAATGTGGGCGAATGTAAAGTTTGTTGAATTTTCCCATAGACTTCAATGGCGGCGGTTTCAACATTGAAAGTCTATGGCGGGAAACCCCATTGATGGCAACGGCGGAGACCGCCATTCAACACTATGGCGGTGGACCCCGTTGATTTCAATGGGGAAAGAGTGAAAAGCAAAGATTCATTTTTAAAGGGACGAATCCTGTATTTTAAAAATGTGTTAAAGTGCATTTCTGTATCTCCGGTTCTGGAGGTCGCAGAGAGTTGAAATTTGGCCAATATGTAGGGTCACTGTACGCATTATTAACTGGCAGAATTCGACCCACTGGACCCACCAGAACGGAACTTATTAATATGTGAAGATATTAAAGTGTATATGATATTTTGGATCTGCTCTGAAAATGCAGACTCCATCTGCTATGCTAATAGGGCAGGAAGGGCATCCTGAAGAGTTAGCATAGCCCTGTGATCAAAAGTTAACTGCCCTGATTGTTTATACTAGGGCCAGGAACAAAGGAAGTTGAGTGGTTTGTGAGTGTCATCCTTCACACTTAAAATCTACTTCAAAGAGATTTTCCTAGCCAGCTCGGCGTCTAGGGTTAAGAGTACAGGGCTGAAATGGTATATAAGACAGATTCACCCCTTACTCAATTGTCTTTCGTGTCTTGGTGATTTTGAAGATTGCTGTGTGAACTGCCAGTCCAGAATTATGACTGCTTCATCATTCCATCTTAAGTGCCTATATTTTATTGTTATTTGTACTATCTTGTTGTGTTCACCTTTTTAAGGAATAAATTATATTTTATCATATCTAAGCCTCGTTCAGTTCAACCCAGTTATATTTTTGGTGTGTATTATTAATAGCCTGTCACAAAGTTACCGTCACAGGGAGTGCCAAATTTAGTCCCGTTTCTGCTCTGGAGGAGAGAGGAGGCAGAGAGCTGTGAGTCTCTCCTATGGCGGGATGAGCGTACACACCCTCAGCCCTTGTGGCTGAGGGAACATCTGACCAAGGAATATGACCCTATACTATCAGGGCCAAGCACCATCCAGAGGTGGGAACCCCTTGAGCCCTTGCACCGCTGTGTAAAGATCTGATGCAGTAACTGCTAAATAAAGCCCGTTTGTTAATCATACTGTACACAAGCCTGGATTGAGTCAGTGCATGGTGTATAGGACTGATGTGCTTCAGAGAGGACTGTCTCGGGTACTACCAGAGCCCCCTGAAGCTGGAAGCGCTGAACACCAAAGGAAAGAACTACAGATGACACCAAAAGCCTGTTCTGGTCTCGATATCACCGCAGATCAGCTCAGCTCTCATGAACCCACAGGAATGCCTCAGCACCACACGGTAGAAACAAAGTAAATCTCCCAGGGGGGGGAAAGCAGTGCTACACACAAAACATTACATCCAGGCCAAAATGAGCCTCACAGAGGCGGCCATTACACACGGTATAGGGGCATCCAGCCAGGCTTCACCTTTATTATGTGAGGCTGGTTACCCCTACTGTGACAAGGAAGTCATTGCCTAAACCGTTCAACAGCATATTTTCTGAATCATGCAAACACTTGTTGTATTGTATTGTATGTCTTTATTTATATAGCGCCATTAATGTACATAGCGCTTCACAGTAGTAATACATGTGGTAATCAAATAAATAACAGATAATATAAATAACAGATCATGGGAATAAGTGCTTTAGACATTAAAGTAACATTTCGGAAGAGGAGTCCCTGCCCAGAGGAGCTTACAGTCTAATTGTTAGGTAGGGAGAACGTACAGAGACAGTAGGAGGGAGTTCTGGTAAGTGCGTCTGCAGGGGGCCAAGCTTTATGTATCATGTGTTCAGAATATCCACAGTGCTAATAATATGCTTCTTTAAGCAAGTGTGTCTTAAGGTGGGTCTTAAAGGTGGATAGAGAGGGTGCTAGTCGGGTATTGAGGGGAAGGGTATTCCAGAGGTGTGGGGCAGTCAGTGAAAAAGGTTTAAGGCGGGAGAGGGCTTTAGATACAAAGGGGGTAGAAAGAAGATATCCTTGAGCAGAACGCAAGAGTCGGGATGGTGCATAGCGAGAAATTAGGGCTGAGATGTAAGGAGGGGCAGAAGAGTGTAAAGCTTTAAAAGTGAGTAGAAGAATGGAGTGTGAGATGCGGGATTTGATCGGAAGCCAGGAGAGGGATTTCATGAGGGGAGATGCTGAGACAGATTTAGGAAAGAGTTGTAGGGGAGACAGGTGAGAGGCAGGAAGGCCGGACAGCAGGAGGTTACAGTAATCAAGACGGGAGAGAATGAGGGCCTGAGTCAGCGTTTTAGCAGTCGAGCAACAGAGGAAAGGGCGTATCTGTCACGGTAGCTTGTGACAGGTTGTAATTTACACCAAAACTATATATAAATATATATATATACCTGGGTTTGAACTGGGACGAGACTTAGATATGATAAAATGTAATTTATTCCTTGATAAAGGTGAACACAACAGATATGTACAAATAACAGGCAAAATATAGACACTTATGTAAAATGGAAATGATGAAGCAGTCACAGCTGGACTGGCAGTTCATACAGCACTCTTCATAGTCATCAAGACACCCAAAAGCATGAAAAGACCTCTGGCAGGAAGACAGTGCATAGCGTTTCTCTCAGCAAACAAAATGGTATAGAACAGACTGAACACTTGAAGAACTTGCAAAACATGAACAACATGGATAAAAGGGTGGCTCTGACTTATATATCATTTTAACCTGTGCATCCCAGCTTACGGCGCCGTGCCGTCTAGTAAAATCCCCTTTGAAGCTTTTGAAGCTGACTTTGGGCTTCCAGGGTCCAGTGTGAAAAGTTACACTTACTCTGGTTAATTCCTTTTGTCCGTAGGGCCAAGCATAAGCAATTAGCCACTTAGCCTTTGATGACCAGGCTTGTAAATTCTGACATTCCTGCTCATTATCATAGCAGGGGGTTGCAGTTTCTCAGAACTCAACCAAAATTTCATATTTACTGCAAATCACCTCATAACTTGAGTTCAGTAATACATACAGTCAGGTGAGATATATTAATACATTCCGTCCCACCTGACGCTCGCAGAGAGACCGAACATTACAGTGTAATATGAAAATTAATAGAGATATTAATATCTGGCAGCCACTAAGGGCCAGATATTAAGTGTTTGTAACGGTTGGTGGCGGGGAAGTCCCACGAATACAAATATGTAATTCTTATCCTTTTCAGCCAAGGACATCTCATAATATTCTTATATTTAATAAGGTTACTCCTTTTGATTCCCTTCTTGGGTAGCTCCACCCCTACCCCCATCAATTAAACCTTTTGAAGTAGGCTTGTAGCTTCTCGCATAACCAACTAGGTAATTACCTGTTGATCCTTCCTGGGTCTTGCATAGCAATTCCCCTGTGAAGCCAGGCTAAATTCTATCAGGATGTCCTATTTAGCATCCAACTGGCCAATTCACACCTCCCTTTTGGATATGCACTTCCAGAGAGGAAGCTTGCATATCAAACGTGAATAAACTCATGAGTCAAACCATTTGGTCCTGGTACGCATTACAAAGGCAGGCAGAGGTAGTTCGCATTTGGCCTGTACATTGTAAAACTGAAAAAAGTCACTTTATCAAAAATATATGTTCCTCTTATGACAAAGTTATATTTTTAATATGTGTGTACTTGGTGGGTTCCCCTTATGACCCAGTGGGTGTGTTATCCCGCAACAATACAATTACACAGGGGAATAAGCATTTTCATGTTATTTAACAAGGGTTAAGTCACAGTTCTGGGCCTCAGCCCAGTTAACCCCTTGTCTCCCTGGCGAGGTTGGAGGGGGCTCTTGGGGGGTAACCCCGTTAATCCCGGGCCAAACCCTCACTATCGTCACAGTATCTTTGTGATATTGCGGAGGAAAAAGCGACAAGTTTTAGAAATGTTTTGAATGTGAGGGGCGAATGTGAGAGAGGAGTCGAGTGTGAACCCTAGGCAGCGTGCTTGGGCTACTGGGTGAATGATCGTAGTTCCAACAGTAATGTGGAAGGAGGTAGTAGGGCCAGGTTTGGGAGGAAGTTTGAGGAGCTCTGTTTTAGCCATGTTGAGTTTAAGGCGGCGGAGGGCCATTCAGGATGATATAGCAGAGAGACATTGAGAAACTTTGGTTTGTACAGCAGGTGTAAGGTCGGGTGTTGAAAATTATATTTGTGTGTCGTCAGCATAGAGGTGATATTTAAACCCAAAAGATGTTATTAGGTCACCTAGAGAGAGTGTGTACAGAGAAAAGAGAAGAGGTCCCAGGACAGAGCCCTGGGGTACCCCCACAGAGAGGTGTTAGCAGAAGAGACACTGAAAGTACCATGGGTGAGGTAGGATGAGATCCAGGATAGAGCTTTGTTCCGAATACCAAGAGTATGGAGAATATGAAGGAGAAGAGGGTGGTCCACGGTGTCAAATGCTGCAGAGAGGTCGAGTAATATGAGCAGAGTGTAATGACCTCTGTCTTTGGCAGCATGGAGGTCGTCAGTTATTTTAGTGAGGGCTGTTTCCGTGGAGTGAGCAGTGCGGAAGCCAGATTGTAGAGGGTCTAGGAGAGAATAGGTGTTGAGAAAATGGAGCAAGCAAGCTAATACAAGACGTTCAAGGAGTTTAGAGGCAAAAGGCAGGAGGGATACAGGTCGATAGTTAGAAAGACAGGTAGGGTCAGGCTTGCTGTTTTTGAGTAATGGTATGACTGTAGAACTGTAATGGTATCAATGGCGCTAACAGATAATATATAAAATATAAAGAAAGTGAATATACAACCAGATGGCGTATGGCAGATTCAATGATGATCTCAGCAGACGGTGATCAAACATGAAATATAAAAAAGGAAAACATAGTATAATACTGTAAACACTCAAGACAAACACAATGACTAACAATGTTGCTGAACCACACAGATGACTAAATAAAAAACATTTAATATATCATTAAAACATATGAGACAAATTTGACAATATTATAGGTCCCAACGATATCCTGTGACTGGCTGAAATGCCCGCTTACCGGAGCCTAGATGGTATTATGGCAGTGGATAATCTGAGAGTCTCCCCACTCATAGAGCACTGATGCAGCTCCTGCGCGTCTCTGGTGGCTGACAGTGTAGTTAGCGAGTCATAGATGAAGTCTGTCCAACGCTATCGCAAAATGCAGGGGAAGCAGTCTGAATGTCTTGCCTCTTCCTCCGTGGTTCGGACATGCGCACCGCCAGGTTTCAGGAGAGTGAAGCCGCAGGATCACCAGCTTCTCGCGGTGGCGTGGGGAGCTAATGGCGGCAAATTCTTGCGGTGCTGCTTCTTCACTGAAGCATCTTTGAATTTGCCGCCATTCGCTCCCCACGCCACCGTGAGAAGCTGCTTCACTCTCCTGAAACCTGGCGTTCTGCGCGCATGTCCGAACCACGGAGGAAGGAGGCAAGACATTGAGACTGCTTCCCCTGCATTCCCCTGCATTTGCGGTAGCGTGGACAGACGTTCCATCTATTGACTCTGCTAACTACACGTGGCAGACACCAGAGACGCGCAGGAGCTGCATCAGTGCTCTATGAGAGGGGATACTCTCAGATTATCCACTGCCATAATACCATCTAGGCTCCGGTAAGCGGGCATTTCAGCCAGTCACAGTTCTATTGCTATCATCTGACTAGGGGTCAGAGGTGTATCTAGGCTGCTTTTCATTTATATAATTATATTCTATATATTTTTCTTTTTTTGTATTTTATAATATATATATATATAATTTTTTTTATTAGCGCTACCTATTGTGTTTTAATGGTATGACTGTTGCAAGTTTGAAGGAGGATGGAAAGGTTCCAGAGCAGAGGGAGGAGATAAAAATGTGTGTGAGAGTAGGGATTATAGTAGGAGCAAGAGGTTTTTGGGAGAAGAGGCGATCAACAGTGACACATCCTCCTCTGAGACAGTGGAAAAAGAGTCAAGGAAGGCAGGAGGAGAGTTAAGAAGAGGTGTAGGATGGGAGGAAGAAACAGAGGGGATGTTCTAACGTATGGATTCCACCTTTTCCTTAAAATAGTCAGCAAAGTGCTGAGCTGAGATGGAGGAAGGAGAGACAGCTGAGGGTGGTTTGAGTAGAGTATCAAAGACAGAGAACAGTCGGCGTGGGTTAGACTTGTGCATGTTGATTAGTGCAGAAAAGTAGGCTTGTTTAGCTTGCGAGAGGGCAGAGTTGAAACAGGATAGCATAAATTTATAGTGAAGGAAGTCTGCGAGAGTGTGAGACTTCCTGCAGAGGCGTTCAGAGGAACGAGTGGAGGAACGCAGCATGCGCGTGTGGGATTTTAGCCAGGGTCTAGGGTTAGAAGGGCGAGGGCGGCAGAGAGAAAGTGGGGCATGTAGATCAAGAGAGGAGGACAAGACAAAGTTGTAGTTCCTGACCAGGTTGTCAGGGTCTGTAGCAAAGCTGAAAGAGGAGAGGGAGGAGCGTAAACTGGACTCAAAGTCAGGTAAGTGAATAGAGCACAGGTTTCTGCAAAACCGGGGGGTAGATGGAGGTGGAGAAGGGGAGAAGCGAGATAGAGAGAATGAGATGAGATGATGGTCAGAGAGAGGAAAAGGGGAAATAGAGAAATCGGAGAGAGAGAAGTTTTTAGTGAAAACCAGGTCTAAGTAGTGGCCATCCTTGTTGGTGCTGGCTGCAGTCCACTGTTGAAGGCCAAAAGAAGAGGTTAGAGAGAGAAAGCGGGAAGCCCAAGGGAGAGAGGGGTCATCAATGTGGCAATTGAAGTCCCCAAGGAGAAGAATAGGGGAGTCTGAGGAGAGAAAGAAAGAAAGCCAGGATTCAAAGTGAGAGAGAAAGGCAGAAGGGGGATGAGTAGAGGTAGGTGGGCGATAGATGATTGCCACATGGACAGGGAGAGGAGAGAAAATCAGGACAGTGTGAGCCTCAAAGGAGGGAAAAGCAAGAGATGGAGAAATAGGAAGGGTTCGGTAACGGCAGAGAGAGGAGAGCAGGAGCCCCACGCCTCCACCCCTGCCATCAGTGTGCAAAGTGTGGGAGAAGGAAAGGCCACCATAGGAGAGGGCAGCTTCCAGAGCAGTGTCAGACGGAGTGAGCCAGGTCTCATTTATAGCAAATAGGAGCAGAGAGTGAGAGAGAAAAAAGTAATGTACTTGTTTTAAAGAGCATTATTTGTAATCAACATCTAAACACCTTTCTTCCTCTCCTTGGCCCCTCCATCAGGATCCTGACACCTCCTCCTGATTGATTGCATTACCCAGCTACAGCCAAATCAGGGTGGAGGCAGCTGCCAGCCCCTAGAATTAGCCCTGCTCTCTCCCTGCTCTGGGAAATCCCGCAGCCCCTTAAGCCAGTCAGGTCACTATGTCCAGAAAGGTACTAATCATTATACATATACACACCCAGAAAGCTAATACCGGTATACACATACACACCCAGAAAGCTAATACCGGTATACACATACACACCCAGAAAGCTAATACCGGTATACACATACAC
>WSYH01001722.1:65424-109235 GCA_036426205.1 Ascaphus truei
TACAACATACACACCCAGAGAGGTAATTACCGGTATACCCATACACGCCCAGAAAGAAGGTACTACCTACAATACCAGGTAATACTATACACCTACACGCCCCAAAAGGCTAGAAGATACAACGCAGTATACCGGTATACACATCCTACGACACGCCAGAATGTGTAATACCGGTTCACATCCTCAACGCACGCCCAGTAGAGTACTACCGGTATCACATATATACACGCCCGAGAGGTAATACCGGTATACCACATACACACCCAGAGAGGTAATAACCGGATACATATCTACCGCCCCAGAGGTAATACCGTATAACATACAAGCCAGCGAGGTAATCCCGGAATACACTAACGCCCAGAGAGTACACCGGCATACACATACAACGCACACACAAAGGTAATACCGGTATACCATATACACGCCCCAGAGAGGTAATACCGGTATAACCACACATACACGCCCAGAAAGGTAATTACCGGTATACAACCACACCGCCCAGAGAGTGGTAATAATGGTAACACATATACACGCCCAGAGAGGTAATCGCGACTATACACATACACGACCCAGAGATGGTAATACCGGTATTACACATACAAGCCCACACAAGGGAATACCGGTATACAATGACACACCAGAGAGGTAATACGGTTACACATACACACCAGAGAGGTAATACCGGTGATACACACATGTCCCAGAGAGGTAATACCGGTATACAACACTACACGCCCAGAGAGGAAAATACCGGTATACACAAGTATACACTCCCAGAAGAGGTATCCGATATAACAGTACACACCCAGAAAGGTATACCGGTATACAATACCAACACACCCAGAGAGTAAAGAGGTAATACCGGTATACACATACACGCCAAGAAAGTAATACCGGTATACACATACACACGCCAAGAGAGATAATACCGTATACATATACACGCCAAGAGGTTATACCGGATTAACAACATACACGCCAGAGAGGTAAATTACGGTATACACATATACACGCCCAGAGAGGTAATACCGCTATGACAATACACACCCGAGAGGTAATACCGGTATACACATGCACACCCAAGAGAGTAATACCGGTATACATACACGCCAGGAGGTAATACCGGTATACACATACACGCCCAGAGAGGTAATACCGGTATACACATACACAAACCCAGAGAGGTATAAACCGCTATACACATCACGTCCACAGAGGTAATACCGGTATAAACATCACACCCAGAGAGGTAATACCAGTATACACATACATGTCCAGAGAGGGGTAATACCAGTAACACATACACGCCCCAGAGGGTAATACCGGTATACAGATACACACCCCAGAAAGGTAATACCGGTATAACACATACACACCCAGAGAGTTATACCGGTAACACATACCAACCAGAAAGGTAATACCGGTATACACATACACGCCCAGAGAGTAATACCGGTATCACTACACACCCGAAAGGTAATACCGGTATACACATTACACACCCAGAGAGGTATACCGGGTACCATACACGCCCAGAGAGGTAATACCGGTATAACCATACAACGCCCAGAAAGTAATACCGTTAAACACTACACCGCCCAGAGAGGTATACCGGTATAACACATAAACTCCCAGAGAGGTAATACCGGTATACACATACAATCCCAGAGAGGTAATACCGGTATACACATACACCCAGAGATGTAATACCGGTATACACATAACACGCCCAGAGAGGTAAGGTATACGGTATACACATATACACGCCCAGCAGAGGTAATACGGTATACACTACACACCCAGAGAGGTATACGGTATACATATACGACCCAGAGAGGTATACCGGTTATACACATACACGCCCGAGAGGTAATACGGCGAATACACATACCGCCCAGAGAGGTAATACCGGTATACAATACACGCCCACACAAGGTAATACGGTTCATTACACGCCCAGAGATGGTAATACGGTTACACTATACACGCCCAGAAGGTAATACCGGTATAACACCTACACCCCAGAGAGGTAATACTGCGTATACACATATACACGCCAAGAGGGTAATACCGCTATAACATCACACCAGAGAGTAGGTAATACCGGTATACACATACACGCCCACAAAGGTAATAACGGTATACACATGCACACCCAGCGAGGGTAATACGGTACACATACACACCAGAGAGGAATACGGTAAACATAATGTCAGCGAGTATACCGGTATACACATACAGCCCAGAGGAGGGGATACCGGTATACACATACACTCCCAGAGGAGGATTATCCGATATACAGATACACACCCAGAAAGGTAATACCGGTATACACATACACACCCAGAGAGTAATACCGGTATACACATACACGCCAAGAAAGGTAATACCGGTATACACATACACACGCCAAGAGAGATAATACCGGTATACATATACACGCCCAGAGAGGTAATACCGGTATACACATACACGCCCAGAGAGGTAATACCGGTATACACATATACACGCCCAGAGAGGTAATACCGCTATACCATACACACCCAGAGAGGTAAATACGGTATACACATGCACCCAGCCAAGAGAGATATACACGGTATAACCTACCAGCCCAGAGAGGGTAATACCGATTTACAATACTAAGCACCAGAGAGGTAATAACGAGGGTATACAACAGTATACACACCAGAGAGGTAATAACACAAATACCGCCACAGAGGTGAATACCGTTACACATGGCACACCAGGAGCGGTATACCGAACAACAGTCCAGAGAGGTAATACCAGTATACACAACACGGCCAGAGAGGTAAATACCGGTATACAGATACCCCCAGAAGGTAATACCGTATACACATACACACCCAGGAGTAATACCGGTATACAATACACCCCAAAAGGTAATACGACGTATACCATACAAGCCCAGAGAGGTAATACGTAGTATACACATACACACACACCGAAGTAAGTACCCGTTAACTGACCACTACACCCAGACGAGGTAGTACCGGTATCAAATACACGCCCAGAGAATCGTAAATACGGTATAACATAAACGCCCAGAAAGTTCAATACGTTAAACACATACACGCCAAGAGAGGACGTACCGGTTCATATACCACAAACTGTGTGTATGTGTATACCGGTATACACATACACGCCCAGAAAGGTAATACCGGTATACACAAACACGCCCAGAGAGGTAATACCAGTGTAGCCAGGGTCCCTCTGGTCCCCCTGTCTGCAGGTTTCTTTCCCCCTTGCGTGTGTGCTGCTGCGGGGGCGAGCGCGTTCCCAGGGGCTCACGGTGGCAGCTGCGGCAGGACACCGCCATGTTTAATGTGTTCGCGCATGTGCGGAGGCTTGCACGTAAGCAGAGCAATCGCGGCGGCCATGTTGAGGTTGGCGCGGGAGTTCGCACCTGTGCCGTGCAATGCACAGAGGTTGGCAAGCATAGAGGCCAATAGAGCTGGCAGCTTTTCCTGCAGCAAAGAAGATACAATGTTGTGTGCAGACAGGGTTTTGTCAGTTGTATCCAGGAAGAGATTGGGGAAGGTAGTGTACACAGATGCAGTGATCTGCTGTACTAGGCCCCAGACACCCCAGGCCAAAGTAGGCCCCACTCCCCACTAGGTTAGTGGTAAGTTCATAGGGAAGGCCCCTTAGGTAGGGACCCTGCCCTTATCCGAGTCTGAGTCTTGTCAGTGACACAGCTGCAGTGCTGTGTGCTCTGACAAGAAGAGACAGTGTGGCTTGCAGTGCAGCCACAGCAATTAGTTTGGCAGTTTCAGGAAAGGTCCCTTTCAGTGCAAGGGGGGGTTTGCTTTCTATAGTATCCAGTTCTATGTGACATCACCGGTGCCAGTTGCACGCAGTGATCGCGGCCTGCGTCTGGGCTCAGACAGGCTCTACAGCAAGAGACATTCTGTGGGTGCGACGCTCCACCAGGGAGACACCTCACGCGGAGGCGGATTCCTGTCCCTGCGTCAGACCCTTTTTGAAGAGCTTTACACCCGGGCACGGACGTGTGCCCGGGCAGGTATCTATAAGTGCACCAACTTTACCAACAGTCACTCACTTGGGGTATTGTGGGACATTTGGGACTATTGATATAACGTGTGGGGTACAAAGCCCTGCGTGGTGACCGGGTAGTTGTGCCTATTAGTGTTATAGAGGGACACTGTCAATGTCATATTGTTGAAGTATGTTATGTTGTGTTATTTGCCATATAGTAAACCCTTTTAGCCATAACCTTTGGTGTGGCCTGGTTACTTTATGGATGTTCCTATGTGAGGGCCACTCTACACTCCTAGAATCTCACATAGGTGGAGGCGCTGACAAGAAACGTTCCAGAGATTCACCCCAGGCTCTCACTAGCGGAGGCTCAGACCTCCTGTGGGCCTGACAGGTATAACGCACCACACCTGGTAACATATAGGTTCCCCCTCACATACACTCTATATGCGATTGAGTGGGGGAATACCCGTTACACCAGTATACACATACACACCCAGAAAGGTAATACCGGTACTGTATATACATACACGCCCAGAGAGGTAATACCAGTATACACATACACGCCCAGAGAGGTAATACCGGTATACACATACACTCCAAGAGAGGTAATACCGCTATACACATACACGCCCAGAGAGGTAATACCGGTATACACATACACTCCCTGAGAGGTAATAACGGTATACTTATACACACCCAGAGAGGTAATACCGGTATACGCATACACACCCAGAGAGGTAATACCGGTATACACATACACGCCCAGAGAGGTAATACCGGTATACACATACACGCCCAGAGAGGTAATACCGGTACACACACACACCCAGAGAGGTAATACCGGTATACACATACACGCCCAGAGAGGTAATACCGGTATACACATACACGCCCAGAGAGGTAATACCGGTGTAGCCCTCGTAAGAAATTGGGCTATATGTCTTTCTTCCTTCTGGTATAAGCACTGGTAAGGGCAGGCTGCCAGAAGTTATCATGGGTTTCCCCCACTTCAAGCACTGCTCTGAGTGGTGGAGGTAGGTCACCTGACCCTGTGTCTAAGGCAAGAGACACAGGGGAGGGGCCTACTGAGATCATAAAGGGCAGTGCACAGCCTATTTAGTGAGGCAAGTTAAGAGTCTGCTGAGCCTGTCACCTGGCTGGCCCAGGGGGACAGAGAGAGCCATATATCAATTGGCAGTTGGAGGAGGAGAGCCATCAGCCTCTGAGTAGAGCTGATGCAACTTTAGTTAGGGAGGTGGATCAATGCCTCTCACCCTGCTTAGGGGGTGAGGGAAGAGTTAGCCCCACCCTGGGTGCCCTTGACCTGGGGTGGTGGCAGGGACAAAGATACCATCCTGAGGGAAAGCAGTCCTGTGTGTAAGAAGACCCCCTGTACCTGATTGACAGTCTTGTTGCTGTTGTTGCTGCTACTCTGCTGCTGTGACAATAAAGAGCTGCTGCTGCTTTTAAGAAAGATGGTGTGAGACTGGAATCTCTCGTCCCGGAGTGGGGGACTATCTGGAAGGATTCCACCCCTCATCCTTGAGGCTTACCAGAGATGGAGGCGCTACACCATTAAATGAGACGGAGGCATTCACCCCAGAAACCTGATCCTGACATCCCCCATACCATCGCGGGAGACTCAGGCCCTCCTGTTGCCAGCAGGTATGCACCACACTAAGACACGTAGCCAGACCCTAGTACACCTTAGGGGGCCTGATCTGCGATTGGGTGGGGGTCTATGGGCTACAGTTGGAGGCGCTGCTGAGATAAACAGGACAGGTTTATAGCGAAGCAGAGCTGGAAGTGTTAGGTACACCTTCCACACAAGTGCTATAGAGAGTAGGGCGCTATTGCATATCAGGGGTAATCAGGAGAGCATGGACTCTCGCACAGTACGCCCTGGGTGCCCTAAGAGGGTGTTGTAAATGTGGGTGCATGGCTATAGCTGTCCTAGTCCCTTGAGGCAGATAGTGTGAGACAACTGGGGGGGGTTAGCCTGTTAACTTGTCCAGGGACCATGGCCCAGGGTCTTCACTATGAGTGGCCAACAGTAGGAGACGCCCAGTACTTAGCAGATGCCCGGTACCCTAGCCAGCACCTAGAAAACACACCACAGAGCACTTGTAAGGAACCGTCAGCGAGTGCGGTGTACTAAGAAGGAGTTCTGCCTAGCCTTGGGTATGCCATACGTCATATTTGTGGGTTAGAGAACCAGAGAGCATCAGAGAGAACAGTCAGTGTCTAGGAACGTGTTGCACAGTAGACATTGAGAGTAGCGCTATTGTGGGCTTGGTGGGCTCATTAAAGATGGCGGCTGGAGATACATGTGCTCTGCGGGGCATGGAGGAGGTGAAAATGGTGATAGCAGCATCATTCAATGCAACGCGGGTTACAGCCAATCCAAAATGGCGATTCCCGACGAGATTAGAGCGCACACATGCGGTGTGCAAAAAGACTGTGCAAAATATGTGGAGAGAGATTTGCAGAGGTTTAGCGCCAAACCCAGATCCCCAGCAGACAGAGCGGAGCGGCGCGAAAGCCGAAAGCACGCCCACCTGTGCAGTGACTGGCCGACAAACGAAGCCACGTCACGCAGAGCGAGAGAGTGCCCCTCCTCTTGTTTCCACCAGAAGGAGGGGGCACGACAAGAGCCAATCAGAGCTGTCCTCGCTGGAGAAAGGAGGGACAGGAAGTGAGAGCGAGGAACTTCACTTCTGCCTGACAGTGAGTGAAGAAGGAGCTAAGAGCGAGCTGAACTACTCAACCCCGCGCAAAAGATGGCTGATCTCAGTGTGACCACGTATCAGTTTCCAGGAGGCTTCCTGGTTGGGGAGGTTGATGGGCAAGAATATCTCCGGTGCCTGTGTGTACACTGCAGGACACCCGGAGCGGCCCCGAGCTCGACAGCGCGATGCCCCCAGTGCGGCACGTTCTATTTATGGCACGTCGAGTCATGGCCTATGCTGAAGACTCCACGAGGTGCTTCCCCAGGCACCCTGACCGAGGTGGCGGAAGCAGAGGAGAAGGCTGTCCTGGTCCCCTATATCACCCCTGAGGTAGGGACCGAGGCCCAGTCAACTAGAGATGTCCCGGCGGAGGAGAGAGCGACCACAGTGGAGGTACCGGAGCGGGCCCGTTTCGTCCCAATTCCCACTGGCGGTGTGGCAAGAGCTCAAGGTGACTCCCAAGCGGAGGAACCGTTGTGGTCCTCATCAGAGGAAGGAGACAGCCAATCATCGGTGGCGATGCGCCTACCGGCGAACCACCCCAGCTGTAATAAAGATGCAGTTCTACTGACCTGTGCGAGGGAGCAGACAAATCCGGAGACCCCCCGACAGCGAGCGCTAGTGTGGCCTGAGCCACGTAGCAGTGCCACGGCCGTGGCGACTCCCAGTGCGGTGGAGATGGGATCCGAGACGGCTCCGGAGGAACCTACAAGCATCAGCCGGCAGCGGAGCGGTAAGGAGACACCTTCACCCTCTTACTCCCGTCAGGCGAAGACGGAACCTGCAGAGAGAGAGAGGATTGCGGCCTACCTGCCTGAACGCGATCCGGATGGTCCACCACCGCCCCTTCCGGTCCTCGACGCACTTCCAGTGCGAGACCACGGAGCGGATGGAGATTCCGCGGCCACCAGCGATGATGTCACTTTCGGGTCCGACTGGCGCAGAGGCCCGGAAGCTTTGTTCTCTTCCATGAGGAGAGCGGGAATGGAGGCGGAATTTGAAGAATTCAAGGCCCAGGTAGCCAAGCGAGGAGCACGAAGAGCGGCAGAAAGTACAAGTAGGAAGATGCCTACCGGTCGTGGCATTGCCCGACTCAGAGACACTTTGCAGGACATTGTCGATCCCATGGTCACCGCCCCTAGCGCCATTGCCCCATCCACTGCCCCTGCCTCGTCACGTGTCATGTCACCGGGTCCTAGTGGGAGTAAGCTGGAAAAGACGCCCAAATATTCCACAAATTGGAGGAATTGGGAACTCAGTGATGAAGGCTCTGATCGGGAGATACCATATTCTAGTGTGATACGTGCCTAACCCTGTTGCATTTAATCCTGTGCCTAGAGGTAGGGCCAGAGGGTCTCAGACTACTGCTCCAGCGGGTCCCGTAGTGCATAAGATGAACCCCACGATCTACACCAATGTTATTCGAGGTCGGCGCAAAGGCTCGCACTCTACTGAGGCCGCGACGTCAGGTGTGTCCTCACAAACAGAGCCAGATACAGGTATGAGTGTAGTACCATCATATGAGCACCAAGATAAATGATGGGCACTGCTGTTCACAGGTTACCATGAGGGTATGGACCATACTAGGTTCGTGCTTATCAAGAACAACGTAGTTGATCATTGGTGGGCTGTAGGCACCTTTTCTCCCCAGGAGTTTGCTGATGAATTAGAAAATAGGTACCGAGAGATAGAGCAGAAAATAGTTATTCCCCAAGGCTCATCCATATTGTATGACGATATTGCCCCTGAGGAGCCACAGTTCTGGGTACTGCCAGGCAAGGCTGGGGACAGGAAGCTGAAGAAGCTAAGTAGAGCAGACAGGGCCATAGTGGCACGGTACCGGCAATCTCATGGCTATGAATTCCCATATGTACCGGAGCCCATTATGCAAGAAATAGAGGAGCAGAGAGATACCTGGCTCCGAGAAGCTGTCCTTGAATACCTACGAACTAAGTTTGGTAGGGCTGCCTATTTGAGAGAAGAGAAAATATGCGATGTGATGTCATAAGAGCGTGGAGTACCGGGCGAAACATTTACATGAACAGTGTGGTGTATAGGCCGGAGTATGGGTCTGTACAACCCTATTACATTAAGGTTGTAGACCATAAAGGGCGGGAAGTTAGGAAACCTGACCCTCGCCATTATTATTAGTTCGGGTTCTCCATGTTGGGAGGTACCCAATGTTATTGATACGCCATCTGGGTGGGACACTCTGCTGTGTACGCACTAATCAACTTGTGTTTGTAATTCTCAGATTGTTCACCTGCAGGATGGTACTGCAAATTTAGGTCCAAGTGGAGAACATTGGATTCCACCTGAGGGAGAGTGTAGTCCTGGTAAGAAATTGGGCTATATGTCTTTCCTCCTTCTGGTATAAGCCCTGGTAAGGGCAGGCTGCCAGAAGTTATCATGGGTTTCCCCCACATCAAGCACTGCTCTTAGTGGTGGAGGTAGGTCACCTGACCCTGTGTCTAAGGCAAGAGACACAGGGGAGGGGCCTGCTGAGATCATAAAGGGCAGTGCACAGCCTATTTAGTGAGTCCTGTGTCAGTTCTTCTGTTAGTTAGTCCAGAGAGGCAAGTTAAGAGTCTGCTGAGCCTGTCACCTGGCTGGCCCAGGGGGACAGAGAGCCATATATCAATTGGCAGTTGGAGGAAGAGAGCCATCAGCCTCTGAGTAGAGCTGATGCAACTTTAGTTAGGGAGGTGTACTAATGCCTCTCACCCTGCTTAGGGGGTGAGGGAAGAGTTAGCCCCACCCTGGGTGCCCTTGACCTGGGGTGGTGGCAGGGACAAAGATACCATCCTGAGGGAAAGCAGTCCTGTGTGGAGGAAGACCCCCTGTACCTGATTGACAGTCTTGTTGCTGTTGTTGCTGCTACTCTGCTGCTGTGACAATAAAGAGCTGCTACTGCTTTTAAGAAAGACGGTGTGAGACTGGAATCCTTGGGGCTTACCACATATGGAGGCGCTGCACCATTAAATGAGACGGAGGCATTCACCCCAGAAACCTGATTCTGACATCCCCCATTATATCGCGGGAGACTCAGGCCCTCCTGTTGCCAGCAGGTATGCACCACACTAAGACACGTAGCCAGACCCTAGTACACCTTAGAGGGTCCGATCTGCGATTGGGTGGGGGTCTATGGGCTACAGTTGGAGGCGCTGCTGAGATAAACAGGACACTGGAATACACATACACGCCCACAGAAGTAATACCGGTATACACATACACGCCCACAGAAGTAATACTGGTATGCACACACTCGCCCAGAGAGGTAATACCGGTATACACATACACGCCCTGAGAGGTAATACCGGTATACACATACACTCCCAGAGAGGTACTGCTGCGGCCGAGTTTATTCGAGCATTTGCCCGTTCTCGGCCGCAGCAGTAGCCTGGCGCGCGCCGGAGGGTGACGGGCACGCGCCGAAGTAGCGGAAGAGCGCTTTCCGATCGGGGCGCTCTCCCTCCCGCTGCCGGGTCCGCCGGGTCCCCCGGAACCCCCTGCCGCCGTCCCCCACATCGCGGGACACCAGGGCTCCCTCAGGGAGCCCTGGACGCGCGTGCAGGGGGCGCAGGCTCCCGATGACGCGTGACCGCGCGTCACCGAGGGGCGGCCACTAGCAAGCCGGGAAATCTCCCGGCTTGCGGATCTGGCCGATGAGCAATAAAGTGTGTCGGTAGTGTAATACCGATATACACATACACGTCCAGAGGGGTAATACCAGTATACACATATATACCCAGAGAGGTAATACCGGTATACACATACACGCCCAGAGAGGTAACCGGTATACACATACACGCCCTGAGAGGTAAAACCGATATACACATACACTCCCAGAGAGGTAATACCGGTATACACATACACGCCCAGAGAGGTAACACCGGTATATACATACACACCCAGAGATGTAATACCAGTATACACATACACACCCAGAGAGGTAATACCGGTATACACTCCTTCCATCAGCGTGATCCTCGGTCTACCCTGGCTACAGATACACAACCCTCGGGTGGATTGGCTCAATAAGGAACCCATTCAATGGAGAGCCTTTTGCCATAAGAACTGCATCCTTGAAGCAAGTAGCATTGGGGGTACCACCGTGTCCGAGGAAAATGAAAGGGTACAATTGCCAGAATAGTACGCTGAGTTCCGGGACGTCTTCGATAAGGTCAGATCGGAGGTTCTACCCCCTCACCGCCCGTTCGATTGTCTCATTGATCTTCTTCCAGGCACCATACCTCTTAGAGGGACTTCCTATCCATTGTCTATGCCAGAAACCAAGGCAATGAAGGAATATATTGCAGAGAAATTATAGAAGGGATTTATACGTAAGTCCACCTCTCCTGCGGGCGCAGGGGTTTTCTTTGTGAAGAAAAAGGATGGAACCGTACGCCGTTGCATAGACTATCGGTCTCTCAACAAAATCACCGTCAA
This sequence comes from Ascaphus truei, assembly GCA_036426205.1. Lineage (NCBI taxonomy): Eukaryota > Metazoa > Chordata > Amphibia > Anura > Ascaphidae > Ascaphus > Ascaphus truei. The sequence goes on from WSYH01001722.1 coordinate 76,623, forward strand.
AAAACGTTACCCTTTACCCCTCATTTCTGAACTGTTTGATCGATTACAAGGGGCTAGTATTTTTTCTAAATTGGATTTATGAGGTGCCTATAATCTTGTCAGGATCCGTCAGGGTGATGAATGGAAGACTGCCTTCAACACCAGAGATGGATACTATGAGTAATTGATCATGCCTTTCAGTCTGTGCAATGCCCCAGCCGTGTTCCAGGATTTCGTAAATGAGGTTTTCAGGGACCATCTCAACTCCTTTGTAATTGTCTATCTCGATGACATATTAATATTCTCTAAATCCAGACAGGAACACATCTCTCACGTGAAACAAGTGCTCCTTCGCTTACCTAAGAACAAACATTTTGCCAAACTGGAGAAATGTCATTTTCATCAAACATCTACCATTTTCCTAGGGTACATCATTTCAGATACCAGCCTCACCATGGATCCGGCCAATGTCAAAGCAGTCCTGGATTGGCCACAACCGATTACCCTTAAAACAGTACAGCGTTTTCTTTGATTCTCAAATTATTATCGTAGGTTCATCCAAAATTTCTCTTCCTTAGTGGCTCCACTTACGGAATTAACCAAGAAAGGAGCGGACCCTGCTTCCTGGCCCGCTGCTGCACTTCAGTCTTTCGCCCATCTCAAGAAGGCCTTTGTGTCCGCCCCTATTCTAATTCATCCTGATCACAAACTTCCCTTTACTCTTGAGGTTGACGCTTCTGATTTGGTTGTAGGCGCTGTTCTGTCTCAAAGTAAAAATTCCCTATCCAGGTTACATCCATGTGCGTTCTTTTCTATAAAAAAATTCTCCGGCCCAATGCAACTACAATGTCGGGAACCGGGAACTCTTAGCCATGAAATTGACCCTCGAAGAATGGAGACATCTGCTGGAGGGTACCGAAGATCCGATAACTATCCTCATGGATCATAAGAACTTGCTTTACATTGAAGGTGCACGTCGCCTGAGAGCCCGTCAAGCCAGATGGTTGGTATTTTTCTCTAGATTTAATTTCATAATTTCCTACCTTCCTGGATCTACGAATGTCAAAGCTGACGCCTTATCTCGGCAGTTTTCTCTGGACGACGAGACTGAGGAGCAGCAAAAACCCATTCTACCACCCAAATGTACTCCAACGATCCGATACTCTCCTATCCTGAACCTGGCTACATACCCCGACGATCCGCTACTCTCCAATCCTGAACTTGGCTATGCACCCGACAATCCGCAACTCTCTGCTCCTGACCTGGCAAGTACTTACTACTATTCTCCAATCTATAATCCTGACCTGGCATTCACGACTACTCTACATTCTAGGCGCCCGCATGTCTGTGGGTCGGCGTTAACCAATTCCCTACCTCAGCACCGCGGTCGCGCTTCGTTTGTGGTGAGCTACGCATTACTCATGTCCAGAGAGGTAATACCGGTATACACATACATGCCCAGAGAGGTAATACCGGCATACACGTACACGTATGTATAACAAATCATGGTGCAGCATTGTGCCCTCCCCTTCTGGTGCAGCAGAGAGGAAGTGCTAAATTACAGGAGTTCTCTTACACCCCTCCTAGAGAGAGTGCTGCTCCTCCCGGCTGGGAGTGAGACCTGCAGTCAGTCCCTTATGGGCTGACTGAGCAAGAGAGATTATAGGCCTCAAGTCTACCAGAGAGACAGAGCACCATACAAAGGTCTGGGGACCCAGATCAATCCTCATGCATTCGCTCTACTGCTAGCAGTGGCTGTACAATAAATCATCCCTTTTTATATAACCCTGCATTAGCTCCAGAGAGGTAATACCGGTATACACATACACGCCCAGAGAGGTAATACCGGTATACACATACACGCCCAGAGAGGTAATACCGGCATACACATTACACGCCCAGGGAGGTAATACCGATATAACTACATACACGCCCAGAGAGGTAATACCGGTTAACACATACACGCCACAGCAGAGAGGTAATACCGGTATACACATACACGCCCAGAGAGGTAATACCGGTATACACATACACGCCCAGAGAGGTAATACCGTTATAACATAAACGCCCAGAGAGGTAATACCGGTATACACATAACGCCCAGAGAGATAAACCGTATACACAACACGCCCAGAGAGTAATACGGTATAACACTACACGCCCAGAGAGAGGTAATACCGGTATACACATACACGCCAGAGAGGTAATACCGTATACACATACACGCCCAGAGAGGGTAATAAGGATAAAATAACACGCCCACAGAGACGGGGGTAATACCGGTATAAACATAACGCCCAGAGAGGTAATACCGATTCAAACATACACACCCAGAGAGGTAATACCGGTCTAAACCATACACGCCCAGCAGAGAGGTAATACCGGTATACACATACACGCCCAGAGAGGTAATACCGGCATACACATACACACCCAGAGAGGTAATACCGGAATACACATACACACCCAGAGAGGTAATACCGGTATACACACACACGCCCAGAGAGGTAATACCGGTATACACATACACGCCCAGAGAGGTAATAGCGGTATACACATACACGCCCAGAGAGATAATACCAGTATACACATACACGCCCAGAGAGGTAATACCGGTATACACATACACGCCCAGAGAGGTAATACCGGTATACACATACACGCCCTGGGAGGTATTATCGGTATACATATACACGCCCTGGGAGGTAATACCGGTATACACATACACGCTCAGAGACGAAATACCGGTATACACATACATACCCAGAGAGGTAATACCGGTATACACATACACACCCAGAACGGTTATACCTGTATACACATACACACCCAGAGAGGTAATACCGGTATACACATACACGCCCTGGGAGGTAATACCGGTATACACATACACACCCAGAGAGGTAATACACATACACGCCCAGAGAGGTAATCCCGGTATACACATACACACCAAGAGAGGTAATACCAGTATACACATACATGTCCAGAAGGGTAAAACCAGTATATACATATATGTCCAGTATTCCCTCATTTTTTTACTGGACAGTGTACAAATACTGGACACCTGACAATCCTATTTTATTACTGGGTGGCCATATTAGCTCTTCGCTTCCTGTTCAGCCAATTGCATGTAAGTGATGTCATCATGACATGGAGGAAGTTAATCTCCACAGGAAGTGAGGACGATCACAGATCAGAAGGTAGCAGGGGGTCCTTCTCTTTGAAGCGTGATTGAATTAAATTTAAACGGCAGCAGATGCAAACTCATCACAGTCGGGAAGAGCTCTGTGTTTTCTTTGTGTTAAGTTTCAGCCGAGCGCAATGGCGCTGCCGCGTCTTTTTATAGTCGTCACTAATGACCGCTCTGTAGTTATGATTTTTTTCCACATGAAATTATAAGCGTTTTGGGGGCTGAAAATATTTAGCAGCGGAATCCGCCCAGAATCCAAACAAAAAAAGCGTCTATAATTGCAGCTAAACGTTGGATCTGAGCCCAGAAGAATCCTGGCAAAGCGAGGTACCTTCTACCGTCTGGAACAGGCTCTGCCAACACAAGTAACAACATAAGTCCCCATCACGCCAGCATCACCTATTCAGAATGTCATTTTGGCAGACAGACCGTGCAAGCTGGGATCTTCAGCGGGGAGGAACGCAGGACAGCTCCAATCAATAGCTGGCAGGGAGTCAGCATCTGGAACTGGGGTTCCCATCTAAACGGAAGGCGGAGTTCTGTATAAGAACATAATCACCGCAGGATTACTTACAGACTGTATGATGTACGGGACGGCCCACAGCCCATGTATACATGTGCAGCTCCTGGCAGTGTTCTCACAGCTGTAAGAGTGTAATGTGCATAATAGCAAGGAAAGACACATAGAAAAATATACAAAGACACAAATAAAAATATACAAAGACACAAAGGAAAATATACAAAGACACAAAGGAAAAAGAAGTGCTATATAAAGCACACAAATTAATGGCAAAAATTGATGAATTATATTAATAACACAGAAAAAACAAACTGGATAAAAAACAAGTAAAACAACAAAGACCAGTCTGTTGGGTATTGTTTTGTATGCCTTGATTTATATAGCGCCATTAATGTACATAGCGCTTCACAGTAGTAATACATGTGGTAATCAAATAAATAACAGATAGTATAAATAACAGGTCATGGGAATAAGTGCTACAGGCATAAACGTAACATTAAGTAAGAGGAGTCCCTGCTCCGAGGAGCTTACAGTCTAATTTGTAGGTAGGGAGAACGTACAGAGACAGTAGGAGGGAGTTCTGGTAAGTGCGTCTGCAGGGGGCCAAGCTTTATGTATCGTGTTCAGAATACCCACAGTGCTATTCATATGCTTCTTTAAGCAAGTGTGTCTTAAGGTGGGTCTTAAAGGTGGATAGAGAGGGTGCTAGTTGGGTACTGAGGGGAAGGGCATTCCAGAGGTGTGGGGCAGTCAGTGAAAAAGGGTTAAGGCGGGAGAGGGCTTTAGATACAAAGGGGGTAGAAAGAAGACATCCTTGAGAAGAACGCAAGAGTCTGGATGGTGCATAACGAGAAATTAGGGCTGAGATGTAAGGAGGGGCAGAAGAGTATAAAGCTTTAAAAGTGAGGAGAAGAATGGAGTTTGAGATGTGGGATTTGATCGGAAGCCAGGAGTGGGATTTCATGAGGGGAGATGCTGAGACAGATTTAGGAAAGAGTAGAGTGATTCTGGCAGCAGCGTTTAGGATATATTGTAGGGGAGGCAGGTGAGAGGTAGGAAGGCCGGACAGCCGGAGGTTACAGTAATCAAGACAGGAGAGAATGAGGGCCTGAGTCAGAGTTTTAGCAGTCGAGCAACAGAGGAAAGGACGTATCTGTTATATTGCGGAGGAAAAAGCGACAAGGTTTTAGATATGTTTTAATGTGAGGGGCGAATGTGAGAGAGGAGTCGAGTGTGACTCCAAAGCAGCGTGCTTGGGCTACTGGGTATTTCCAACTGTGCGTTCCCATCACACTTAGGGATTGATAAGGCGACCACTTGTTCTTATGGAGTTGCCTTTGTTGGTCGTAGGATTCTGCTTACAGAAGGAACTCCCTTTAGAGAGGTCCCCTTTTCCGTTGATGCAGTTGTTCTTGTCTGCATGCGCCCCCCTTTGGACGCAACTGGGGACAACCAAATTTGCCTCTGTCACTGTGCTGACAGTGCTTAGTCTTTTGTAAAGATGCTTACCACGGCAACTGTCGATTTTACCACCAGGTGTGTGGCTCAGAGCAGTGGTAGCGTGATTGAGGCATGCAAACGCTCGCTGGAGCATTGCCCATTTAGAGGCACGATGGAATTCTTGTGTACCTTCAGGTGTCATGTTTGTGACCACAGCACAGACTGGAAGGTGGATTTCTGTAGCTGTTTCCCGGGATTGTTGCTTCAACTGTATCTTCTGGAACCGATGAGATCTCATCAGGTTGTGTCAGATACTATGGTTCTGTCGGCAATGATGTGCTCGGAGGGTGGCCTGTAGACACTAACCCAGTAGTATGGTCCGCAGGGTTCTTGTGATGAGCTGTAGACACTAACCCAGTAGTGTAGTCTGCAGGATTCTGGTCTGTAGGCCCATTGTGCCACTGATCTGTTTGTGTGGACTTCTCGATTCCCTTTCCTTTGGTTAGGAGATGTCCACTGGGTGGATGGAATGGAGATGGAGTTGTCCAATTGTTTGTTTATCTTGGACGATCTCTTTAGCAATCACCTTCAGGAGATCGTTCTCTTCCTTTGGTGAAGTTGTTTTTTGTCACCTGAACAACTGTACACCCTAGGCCATTATCACATTCCTCTGATATAAATATGTTTATGTGGTTCTGAGGGATATGACCTAGTTTCCCTTCGTTGCTAAGCCTTCCTATCACTTGGATATGGCCAAGACATGGTTTGAAGAGAGATGTGTGTCCAAGTTCCATTATGTTTGTTCTGCAGGCATCAACATAATCCGATTGTACCCTTTGTCTAAGCGTATGCCCACTATCATCCATCCTAGGTCAAGTCTTTGGGAAAACGGGACATTATGGGTTCCGTTGCGGTGTTCGCGGATTTTGTGCACTCTCAGGATGTCCCTGCCGAGCAGTAGCAAAACCTTGGCATCTTGTTCTATCGCAGAATGCAGTTGGCTATTCCCTTAATGTGTGGGTAATGACGTGCCACGCCTGGTATTGGAATCTCGCACTCTAGAAGTGTAGGGAGTGGTATTTTTATCCTAACAACTGTTGTCTCAGTCGGTCCTGCACATGTTCTGAGTGTGTAGAAGGAAGTATTGTCTTATGTGTTGAACAAATTGAAGAATTCTGACTTGACCAATGATCTGTTGCTTTGATCATGATTGCATACATCCTAGTGGCCCTCTCAGGTTGTCCTTTGGGGTATACTGCAACAAGGCATATTTTGGAGCAGGACCTTTGGTCACATCCTTCTCCGCAAACCTTGGTGCACTCGGATGTGACAGATGGTGATGGTGACTGCTCTTCTCCTTCCTCCCCGCCATGCTTTGCCATGGAGGAAGGGTTGTTGAGTTGGTCAAGTGTCAGTGCCTCTGCATGTAGATATGTTACATGCTTTTCACTGTTGCATATTGTATATTTGATAGCTTCTTTATGGTCTTTGAATAGATGACTTATGGAAGCGCATCACCTGAAGCAAACTCCAAATTCCCTGAGTAGGTTCTTGTGTTCCTCTATGGGCTTCATCCTAAACCCAAAGCACTTGTTAAGTGGGTGTGGCTTCTTGTGTATGAGGCATTCCCTGTTTGGTCCCCTGTCTCCCTGCTTGGAGCGGTAGAATGATTGGGATGTGTAGATATTTTATGACACATCTGTCCTATGGACCGAGATAGACGTTCTGGTGCTACCGTATCTTGTCACTGGTCCTTCATTCTTTAGATTGCTTGCACTGGGCACAGTTGGTGTACCCATGGCGAAGCTGGGATCATTTTTTATTTCAGCTGCTTCTTGTATGAAGCTCAATAAGAATGAAAATGGGGGGAAGGCGACTTGCTTCTCCCTTTTGTATTTTTAACCCTGCAAAACCCATCTGTCTTGGAGGTTGTGAGGTAGTTTCTCCAAGATCGGTTTTACTCCACGAGTGGAGTCTATGACATTGAGACCTGATAGAGATTGATCTGCTCTTGAAGACTCCAATTTTTGCAGCAGGTCTCCGAACTCTCGTAGCTTCATATAGTCTTAGATTGTGATTCTTGGGAAGCTGTCGACTCTCTTGAAAAGTGCGTCTTCGATTACCTCTGGGATACCATAGCACCTTTCTAGTCTCTTCCATACTAAGTCAAGACCTACTTGGGGGTTGTTTACAGTTGCTGCCCTGAGTCTCTTCACATGTTCTGCAGATTCTTTCTCCAACCATTTGATTAGCAGGTTGAGTTCTTCTCTCGCAGTGACGTCCAGGCTCTTGATTACATCTTTGAATGTGGACTTCCAAAATCTGTAGTTCTCAGGATGGTCGGCGAAGTTGGTGAGTCCTGTTTGCACTATATCATGCCGGATCATATACTTGCCCATTTCTGTTAGGCCTGATGCATCTGTACATCATTACTTACCAATCTGCCTTGAAAAAGCGTCTCTCGCGAAAGGCGCGCGTCGGCTCTGTCTTCAGACGTGCACGCACAGAGTCTGATCGCCACCGCACCTGACTATCTCACACTGCGAGCTGGTGCGGCTCTCTGCCCCTGCACAATATAGGTTTCTTAAGTGCCCCGACGGACACATGAAACCTCCTTTTGACATACAGGGATATTATTCTCTCAAGATTTGTGTACTCATGATAAGCTTTGAAAGATATTGTGTCTCATTAGCCTGCAATGTTATATACTCCTGCTAGTATACTTACCACAGTACAAGAGTTTCTCTACAATAGCAGTGTCTGTGGGCTACTTATCAGTACATTACCTTTGATCAGTAGCATCTGCCTCATCTATGACCCAATTTTACTTAGCTGACATGATGTATAAGTGTATGGTTCTTTTGACACTTAAGGAACCTACACGTGACCACCTCTAACCATACAGGGTGAATAGAGGACACTCTCTGAACATTAGATTCACCCCAAGGTAACTTGAGGTCAAAAGTACTGGTGCTGGCTGCAGAGCTAGCCACATACTCATTTATGCCCAGGGGCTTGAATCCAAAGGACCTTACACACTACCATCGGTCCATATTACTTACCACGGCAGCTAAACCTAGCAAAGATGGTCTAGGTAACATACAGATTTACCTAGATCATTGCTGCATACTCCCTGAAAGGTTATTTGAGGTCATGTCAGCAATAGTAACGGTGCAGATTTACCTACACCATTACTAACAGTCACATATGGAGGATTAAGTTAAGCTCTGATCAAACATATTATTTGCTGGTTGAACTGTGGTATATCCAATATATTATAAACTGGATAACACAGGAATCACACCGGCCACTGTAAATCCAACCGTCCTATTTATTACACCTTGGTTTACTAGTTTGTCTGTTAAAGTGATTTACAGTTGATGCTATCTTGTTCACGAGAATTCCCTGCACGTCTCCACCCACTTACAGACCCTTCACAAGGACTGTTATCTAGTGTAGTATTAGCATTTTCCTATTGACGCACTAGCACTTCAGGATCCTGAGCCAATACGGCTTTCAGCATCTGGATCATGCACATACCTTCAGCTCGTCGTTTTAATACCCAATATTTTATCCTGGTTGCATAATAAAGATTACGTTTTAACCACTACATTTATCACCAGAGGGTGAGCTTGAGTGCTACACTTGGGTTCTTTCTCTACCAGTTTCCTATATATATTAATACCCAAGAGCACCGCTCGCTATCATTATCGTGGCAGCAGCAGGGGCTCCCCTATTTTTGCATCTGTATATTGGTTTTGTGGAGGATGTGGGCGTTCGCATTCTGGTGTGTTGCTCTTTCCGCCGTCTATGTTTACAGCGTTGGATTATAGGTTTGAGTGTGGTCGATCATGCGTCTCTAGCCTGTGTGCAGAGTGTGTGCTTGGTGCAATGGTGGTTGCTGGGAGGGACCATGCAGTCGCTTCTTCCTTGATGTGGATGTGTGATGACTGATGGTCAGTGTGGGGAGCTGTGTTTCTCTGTGTGGACGTACCTGGATTGTGAGCCTGTGGTAATGCATCCGTATGCGTGCGGGCGCTTGGATCACTGTTGTGGTTGTAGCTATCCGAGGTTGTGTATGCCTTTGAAGAAACAGCATCTTCTCCACGTTGACTCTCGAAAGATTCGGCATCTGTGATATCCTCCTCATCAGTTAGAGATGGTGCGCTGGCGTTTACACTGGGGAGACTCCTAACATAGTCTTTAGTGCATTGGGCTGAATCTTCTGAAGCTATCCGACTGTACGATTGCTCCCTGCCATCCTGTTGTGCAGCTGCTTCTAAGAGCTCGGCTTCGGCTGTGGCAGCAGCGGCTTCCCTTTCTTTACTTAAGGCCTCTAAATTCACGTCCAACTCGGTCTTCTTACGTGCAGCGATTACTGCGGCGATAGCAGCGACAGTGGCAGCAGCAGCGATAGCGTCTCTCTGCTCCACCTCTTCTATCCGGGCCCCCCATGGCTACCTCTTTCTGATTGTATGCGGCCCTAGCACGTGCGGCCTCTACGGTGGCTCGCGCCTTGGTAGCGTTTGCGCTTACGCTAGACCCGTGGGACTGCGCTGATTTTGCTGACCTTGTTGAATGCCTGGATGTGCTAGAGCGCTGCGATGTGGTCTCCAGCAAAAGGTCCTTTCTCTGGCTTTCGGCTTCTGTGATAGCGGTCTGCACGAAGCAGCCAAGTTCCAGATCGGCTGCTTCCTGCAGGTCACGCTCTCGGAGGCTTTCTTCTATAGGCCTTTAGCCAGTGCGTGTGGTCTGTTACCTGCTTCAGCGCTGGACGACTGTCTCAGATGGTGCTGGTCGGTGTCCTGCAGTGGTCAGCGTAGCGTCAGCTGTACTTACAGGTGTCTGAGGCTCTGACCCGTGTCCTTGCGGATGTCCTTAGTGTGGCCCTTGGCAGCCCTAGCTGGGGGACGTGATGCAGGGGTAGGTCTGATCGCGGTACCTCACTGTGTAGCTGTGCTGCAGTCTTCCTTCTGTGTAGAAAGCAGGAGCTCTGCCAGTTTGTGTAGCTGCAGCTGCAGCCTGTGTATATGCAGGGGCTCTGCTCTTTGAAGCTGTCTGCAGCTGTGAGGCAGTGACTGACCTTTCAGAAGACTGTTATACTGCAGCTCCTGTAAAGTTGTCTTTTACGGTTTAGAAGCAGGAGCTCTGCTTGTCTGTGTAGCTGCGCTGCATCCTGTAGTGCAGTGAGTAACCTCTCAGTAAGCTGTGAAATTGCAGCCTGTGCCTCAGCAGTGGAGCTGTTTAAAGCTGTAGTTGTAGCTCTGAATCTCCCCGTGATAATGCTCTTAATTTACTGTTCTGGCCCTCTTGACCCTTGTAACTAAGAGGTAGGGCCAGGCAGGTTAACTCACTCCATTTAAATGCACAGTGAGTTCTTCTTTCTTTCTGTTCTTTTATTGCAAAACAAACAGTAACAACAGATGAGGGGAACTGTTAGTGAGTGGTATATGTGGGGGAGAGGTACATTAATAATGCCTTGTGTGGGAGAGGCAGTAAGAGAAGTGTACTCACAGACTGCTGGATCCAAAAGGAAGTAAGCTAGTCTGTACAGCAGTGTTTCCCAACTCCAGTCCTCAGGGAACCCCAACAGGTCAGGTCTTAAGGATATCCCTGCTCCAGCACAGGTGGGTCAATCAATGGCTCAGTCATTTTGTGCTGGAGCAGGGATATCCTTAAGACCTGACCTGTTTGGGTTCCCTGAGGACTGGAGTTGGGAAACACTGCTGTACACACAGGATATAGTCAGGACTAACTTTATACAACCAGGGTTTCTGGGAGAAACTAACAGGGGTCTGTGCTGTAGTTGCTAGGCAACAGACAAACCAGGGAGGGAAGGATATATTTGTTGCATTGTTACACTGAACAGTGACAAGAATCACATAACAGGGAGAAATGCACAACTTGTTTCAGGGTAAGTGTGCTGGCATCCAGAGAGCAGGGGGGAAAACACAATCCTGTTCCAGGTCAGAGAGCCGCCTCTCCCTGCACAGCTCTCACAGGCAATCGCAGTGTTTTTATTAAAATTTTAATACTAGTGTGCGGGAGCAGGGGGTCTCCGGAGCTGAACCGCATTAATTTCAGGTCCAGGGACCCCCTGCTTCCCAAATTACAGACCACAATATGGGGTGCCGGTATCTCCTGTGCATTTAAATGTCCCGGTCACGTGGTGCAGGACATTTAAAAATTGCGTGGAGATACTGGCACCCCATAACGGGGCCAGTAACTCAGGAAACAGGGGTCCCCGAGGCTGAAATCAATGCCGTTCAGTTCAGGAGTCCCCCTGCTCCCGCACACTAAAATGTAAATAAAAACAGCTTAATTACCTTAGTGGCTTGCCGCTAAGGCAATGAAGGGGTGAACCATGAGTACCCTGTTTATTGGGGGCAGGGGGGGGGGTGTGTGAAGGGGGTAGTTGTCACAGGGTGGGTAGTTAAAAGTTGCAGAAGGAGTTAACCCCTTCACTACCATAGTGGTGGGAACCGCTATGGTAATGAAGGGGTTAACCACTCCCGCTACCCACCCGAGAAGCCTAACCACCCACCCTTGGGGCAACTATTTGAATTGAAAAAAAAAACAAGAATAAAAAAACGCAATTAATAAAAATACAATCAATGTTTTTCTTACTTTTGACGTCTTCACCATCTGATTCCGAGTCCATCAGCAAAGCAGGAACCTCTTGACACTCGACGCAATGATCCTCAACAGCCGGTAAGTCCATCTTCTTCTTTATCTTCATTTTTTCTTCTAGAACCAATCCGATTGGTTGAAGTACCATGTGACATGTTTCATTTTTTTAAAAGGATGTGACATCATCAAGGGATGATGTCACATCCTTTTTTTTTTTTAAATGGCTGCCATCACATGGTACTGGAACCAATCGAATAGTGAGATCTAACACGTGGTACACTCACAATCCGACTGGTTCCAGCACCATGGGATGGCAGCCATTTTTTACATTTAAAATTTAATACAAATGTGCGGGAGGATGGAGTCTCAGGAGCTGAACCGCATTAATTTCAGGTACGGGCACCTTAGTGGTTAGCCACTAAGGTAATGATGCTGCCTGTAAATGTATTTTTATTGCATTGGATAGAAGCCGGGGGTTTCCAGAGCTGGTATTAATGTGTATCAGTCAGTTCCGGAGACTCCCGGGATCGATCCGTTGCAGGAAAAATGCATTTTTTTTCCTAAGTCCTGCTCTCAGATCCCATAATGCCCCCTAGGGCTGGCGAGATGAGATGTGTGATAAACTCGCTATTTCAAAGCCCCAATGAGATTATCGGGCCTACTAGAATAGCGCGATTTGATTAAAATGGCGCTATTTTGCTGTTTGACAGCTCCTGAATGCTCGGGAAAATGCAGTCCCCGTACTAGTTTGGCAGGTCATCGAGGCTTTCTGCATAGCAACCTTGCCAAATTGTGCGAGAACTGCTCAAAAACCTCGATGAGTTGGTTATCGAAGCTACTAGAATAGGCCCCAGAGAGTTTAATTCAGCGGTAAGTATTGTACATATTTCTGTTGGTTGGGGGGGGGGATTGTAAACCAATTCTATAGTGTGTGTATATCAGTACATACAAATAAATCCATAAGTGCACGTATTATTGATACAATAATCTGTGCATGCAGTAAGTATCACGAGCATCCTTCCGTGGGGTCTCGTGCCTGGACGCACACTCACACTCTGTAGCGGATAACTTGTATTTTTATGTCCTCAATATTGAAGGCGGTGCTTTAGTTCTCAATATTTTAGCAGGATCGTATATATATCACATTTTAATCTGGTCTGTGACTGTTACATACGCCCTTCACATATCTGATCTCTGGCCATGAAATGTAAATATAATGTCTAACCCTGTTCTTTTAATGTAGGCATGTATTTGTCATCATAACTCTGTGCCCAGGACATCCTTGAAACCAGAGGTCCCTCTCACTGTATTACTTCCTGGTAATACATTTTATAGATGAATATGAACGTGCTCACAGGGGATATTTTCATTTGCTGTACACGGTACGGTGGAGGGTTTTTTGGCAATTTTGCACCCACTATAACTTATACTGACGAGACCCAAAAGGTTGAAAAGCTGTCTGTGAATAGGTTTACTGGCTCTCCTCTTCTTCCACCCAGGCTGTGCTGAAAAACTGTGGAATGCGGCAGGTGTATGCGTAGTGGTGTCCCTGTGAAAATGGAAGCAATGGGTGACACTGTGTGCTCATTTGCATGTCATTACCCAGAATCCCTGGCTGCAGTGAAAGCCCTAAGTGCTAAGAGATAATGGGGATGGGCAGGGAGTGCAGGCCTGTCTGAGACATGTGAACGTGCACACGCGTGGTATTTTTATTTGCTGTATGCTGCACGGAGGAGGGTTTTTGTCACTTTTTTTTTACTCACTCTAACTAATATAATGTGTGATAAATATATATATAACTTCTGAGATGTTTTTGGGGGGGGAGGGTGAACACGAGAAGTGACGAGTGATCAGCGAAACGACACAATAACAAGGTAACCTGTTTCCATTCTCAGTCTTTGCCCGTGGCTCCTTATTTTCTTGACTAGGCCACAGGAATTAGCACAAAAAAAAAATAGTTCTGGAATGTCGAGCCGGAAAGCAAATTCCCAGAAGGCTTTGCAAAATGAAAGATCGGGTTCTCTGAGTGGAAACAGACCTTTTAAATGAGCCTTCTGTTCCCCCGTGCATCCGAAGGACGTCTTCGGAGAACTCATATTTTTACAAATGTATTTCTGAGCTACTTTCCGGATAGAAGGAACGCTGCCTCTGCCTGGTATTAATTTCAGTAAGAGGAGCGATGTTTGCCGCACACACGGGGCTTGTGTGACAGCGAGTCATTACACCCCCTTTTAAATATTTAACCTTGACATGAAAAAAGAAAATGCTTTTTAGGGGGATCCCATGTTAAAATGGACGTGAAGTAAAAAGTGACACACTGTGTGACTGCTCATTTGCATGTCATTACCCAGAATTCCATGCTGCAATGGAAGCAGTGTATGCTAAGAGATAATGGTGAATGGCAGACCTGTCTGAGACGTGTGAATGTGCTCACACGTGAGGTTTTTATTTCCTGTACAGTGTTCGGCGGAGGTTTGTGCCATTTTGTTTGCCCACCATAACTTATATAATGTGCGGTTAAAAAGAAGATGCAAAGCTACACAAATAACGGAATGACACTGGGTTAGGTGCTTCTATTTGTAGTCTCAGGACTCTGGAGGAACATATTTTTGATGTGTGTGGATCAAATGCAAGACACTGGGAAGCAGATTTAGTGCTAATCAATCTGGCTCCTGCTGCTCCTGGGCAGCACAAGGCTGCCCGGTCCCTAGTAATTTGGTGTTACTTATAACGGCCTAGCGGGCCTACTGCGTGGTTTGCCTACCCCCCCATACAAACTTAGACGACACCGTTTTTTGTGGAAGTAAAAATGGTCACAGCTTTATTGTTTAACAATACTATCAAATAACTGTCAGGCCATAAATGACGACACGCGTCAACCGGGAGACACAGTCTCCGCCGCGAGGGGCACTCTCGCCCCTTACCACGTCCCCGTCATCCGTACACACTAGGTCCCCCTTTTCATGGCCGCGTGGGCCTACCCGCATAGGATAGTAATTGTGCAATAGAAATCCCTGACGCGTGACGAAACGAGGCAGCACTGAAGCGCGAGATTCACTTTGCGGCCATTCAAGTGGGAGAGGCGATTTACAGAACCACACGGACTGAATCTTTGTCGGCGGACTACACCACTGGCCTCCTGTGAACAGCACCATCTCCACGCAGCCCTGAGGCGGCACCATCTCCACGCAGCCCTGAGGGAGCCAAGATCTGTGGGCGTTTGCAGTGCAGAGACCGGATGGTGGTGAATTATTCACACAATGTTTTAATTGAATTTTACTCCTGTGAGTGCATTTCTTCCCCCCCCCCCCCCCTTCCCTTTTAATATTAAATCAACAGTATTACGCTATGGGGCGTGCGCTCTCTCTTCTTTTTCTTTTATAGGTAATCTTGGATGTGGTTCATCCTATTTGAGAGCAATTTTCATGGACTGATTTAAAAGGACTGGTTGGACTCTTTACCTTTTCTTTATACACTTTTTTGCACTTTCACATTTTTTTATATATTCTGTGAAGTTTATTGTGTTTATTTTTGTTGATATTCTATGTGTGTTTTTTAGAAATAGTTACACTTCGCATATATTACACAGTTTAGTTTACTTCATCAATTTAACACTTTAGTCACTATTAAGTTTATTACCATTAATACTTTGGCGCTACATTTCTTGTTTATATATATATATATATATATATATATATATATATATTTATATATATTTACTTCAATGGGGATTTTCATGTGAAAATAAGGCCCTAAGAGATTGGTAACTTGTATACATTTGTAGCTTATATATATACATACTATTTGTATAATATATATATATATATATATATACATATATATATATATTATCCAAATGTAAATATACTGTATGCTCATTTGCATGTCTTAGGCAGGTCTGCAACCCCGCCATTCACCATTATCACCCAGCACACAGCACTTCCACTGCAGCAAAGGATTCTGGGGAATAACATGCAAATGAGCACACAGTGCCACTTTTTGCTTCAAAAAACATTTTATACGTGGTTCCTTATATGCTTAAGCTTGCTGCATGGTCACAGCTTTGAGCACAGCCAGGGTTAAGATGCATAGCTAGAAAACCCACCCACAGACAGCTGTTTCGACCTTAATGGGTCTCATCAGTGTGGGGTTGGTTAACTGGCTATGCAATGAAGCGAAAGGATGGGGTTTACCATACTGAGTTAAGTTATGGTGTGTAAAAAAAGTGACAAAAACCCTCCACAGCAAAGCATATAGCAAATGTAAATATACTGTATGCTCATTTGCATGTCTTAGGCAGAGTCTTCAACCCCCCTTTCACCATTTATCACCCAGCACACAGCGCTTCCACTGCAGCAAGGGATTCTGGGAAATGACATGCAAATGAGCACACAGTGCCACTTTTTTTATATATATAAAATTATCCTCATCTTCTCCCCGCTGCTGGATGAAGCCTCCCCAATTATCTGCCAGGTACTGCGGTTACATCCTCTCTTCTCCACGTCGCCCCCACACATTGTCTCACCCCATCCTCCCATCTTACTTTGGATTGTCATCTTGGTCTTTTAATCTCTCTTGGAATCCATTTGAGTTCCATCTTTGTCCAACGATGGTCGTTTCTTCTTGCTGAATTATGCCTGGTCAACTCTTCAGTGTTTTACTAATGGTCCATTGTCTTGTTTCAGTGCAGTGATTTGCTTCTTCCCAATTATAATTTTCTGCTTTGTCTTTAAGCTTTTGTTGTCTTCGATAGTCTTCTTCATCATTTGACAGTTACATTTTCCTACATCTTCAGATACACGTTTGCGGATCGTCTTACACAGTACTGCGTATTCAATTCTTGTTCTTGCGTCTTGGGATCCCTTCATTTCTTGTGGTCTCTTCATTAATTGTTTTGTCTCGTCAGATATTTTCTTATCCTGTTTTTTGTTATCGATTCCTCCAGTATTTTTCTGTGCTTTCAACGTCCCTCCTCACCCAGCAATTGTTTAAGTGTTCCCATGCATTTCGAGCACGCTGAAGCGATTTTTCCGTCCTAGTTGAAACTCTCTGTTGTTATTCTTGAGGTTATTGATGTTGATTTGTTTTCATCTTGTTTTTAATCAGTTTTCTTCTTTCCATCTTGGCATTCAGAAGTAATTGGCAGTGAGTCAATCGGCTGATCACTCCTCTGTCACAATGGTTAAGAACTGTACAGTCTTCAATCACGTGTTTCTGGTTAGTTTGGATATTGTCAATTTCATTCTTGACTCCATTGGGTCCCCTCCATGTCTACAGTATTTTCTATTTGGATTCTTCTTTTTTTTTTTTTTAAGTATCTTTTTATTAGGGTGTTTACAGATACATTTCAAAATATTACATTGTAGCATATTGTATTTACATGTACATAGGTTATCGTATAATGTTACATAGTTCAATACATATTTGCTATACCCATTTTTTTTCTTTTTTCGAACTTATAACTGGTCTTGATCTAATATCTCGACCATTTAACTCAAAACCTTGTTTCATAGCTTGCTTGTGACTCCCATTCTTTCTTTTAGTTATATTTCTTTAGACTAGGCTCCTCGGTTTTACTCTGTTCTGTCATGTTGTTATGCTATGTTATGATGCAGGATGTTCTCCTTATTTTATATTTCCTTTATCTGGTTTTCCGTCCGGTTTGGTTTACCATCTTATCTTGGGGGTCATCTGAATTTATTCTGTTCTAGCTGGGGAAAAGAGTTTACAATGATCTCCCATTTTCGATCAAATTTGTCATACTGGTTATCGCCTACTTGTATGGTAGATATTCTGTCTATCGTGATCAGTTTGACAAAGAGGGATTTTATAAGTTCTATGTTAGGTGCTTGTGAATCCAACCATTTGATCATAATGGCTTTTCTGGCTACCAGGAGAATCGTCTCTGTTGGGAGAATGGCCCCCCTATTTTGGTTGATCTTAATTGTCCAAGGTTCAGTATTGGCAAATATCATGGGGTTGGATTCTTCTTGAAGAATGAATTTGTGATGTAGAAGTTTTCGCGTTATGCAAATTCTTCCAATCTGTCCCCACGTTCATTCCTGTTACTGTAACCATACTTACCCACTGATGCTTCGGCTTTCTGCTGGGTGGCAATTCTTGCATTGAAATCTCTCATGATGACCTTGAGGTGACAATTTCCTTTGTTGTTAAGTTGGCTGGTTTCATGGTAGAAGTCTCCACTTCATTGTCTGTGTGACTGGATTTTGGAGCATACACGTGGATTATTTGAAGCCTGTATCTTTTTGTCACCTGAATGAGGAGCCTGGCTTCTCTTTCCTATGTATTTATGAATGTATATATATACAGGCAGTCCTTGCTATCCAACGTTTCACTTTACAACGAATGGCATATTCAATGCTTAACAATGCAACCCTAGAGGCCGTTGTTCGACGCCAGAATGCGTTATCAAACGTTCATCACCACTAATTAACATGGGACTCACCCTCCAATCGGGTTCAATCATAACGCAGACGATGTATTTGCTTCTTGTGCACATCTCTCTCAGAACCACGACATTTCTTTAATGTAATGTTTTCTTCTTCCAGCTCTGCCTTCTTACTGTTATACCTCTGCAATAAAGCTTGTTTCTCTTCTTTCTTAAGCAGACTCTGTTCTGCTCTTTCCTTTTTTCTCCAAACTCTCCTGTAACTTGCAATCAGGCTCCCCAAGGCCTACACCGCTGCTGCAGTCTGCGGCCTCTCCTACTTCCATCTCCAACTCACAGCCACCAACCCCTGGGTCTAAGGCCATCCTGGCTTATCTGCAAGAGCTCACCTGCAGCCCATCCTGGAGGAGTTATAGTGAGCGGTTATATGGGGTAATAGGAGGAGTTATAGGGAGGGGTTATATGGGGTAATAGGAGGAGTTTCAGTGAGAAGTTATATGGGGTAATAGGAGGAGTTATAGGGAGAGGTTATATGGGGTAATAGGAGGAGTTATAGGGAGAGGTTATATGGGGTAATAGGAGGACCTATAGGGAGAGGTTATATGGGGTAATAGGAGGAGTTATAGGGAGGGGTTATAGGGGGTAATAGGAGGAGTTATAGAGAGGGGTTATATGGGGTAACAGGAGGAGTTATAGGGAGAGGTTATATGGGGTAATAGGAGGAGTTATAGGGAGACGTTATATGGGGTAATAGGAGGAGTTATAGGGAGGGGTTATATGGGGTAATAGGAGAAGTTATAGGGAGAGGTTATATGGGGTAATAGGAGGAGTTATAGGGAGGGGTTATAGGGGGTAATAGGAGGAGTTATAGGGAGGGGTTATATGGGGTAATAGGAGGAGTTATAGGGAGGGGTTATATGGGGTAATAGGAGGAGTTATAGGGAGAGGTTATATGGGGTAACAGGAGGAGTTATAGGGAGAGGTTATATGGGGTAATAGGAGGAGTTATAGGGAGAGGTTATATGGGGTAATAGGAGGAGTTATAGGGAGCAGTTATATGGATAATAGGAGGAACTCTTTTTATTGAAAAAAAATTCCAACATTACATTTCATAGAAAAACATTTCAAACAAAAACTGCACATTTGTACAAATTTATATTATATCAATATTAACATTTGTGCCAACCTTTCTCCTCAACAGCAACTTCACATTCCTTTTATACACCTTTTAATTGAAACTAAATAAAAGTCTTAACTATAACATTAATAGCTGCTACCTTTAAAGGATTAATTAATGAACAAACATTTTAAGCCACACCCTCCCCCATCCAAAAAAAAACCACACCGTATTATTTTTTCTTTTCCCCCACATTATCCCCCAATGACCCAAACCTCTTAATGGTCACTGAAGGTGGGACCATGTCCGAATCTGTCTCTCTGGAAACATCCATATTATGTTCCTCTTCGGATAAGGAAAGTTCCTCTACATCGTCGGAGTCCTCAGCTCTTGACCCCCAATCCTTCCTAAGAGCAGAAAAACGGTTCTTTATAGCTACCTGAGGAACTTTACCAGCGGGACCTGCAGGACGTCGAAGAGTCAGTCCAAGTTTTTTTTACCATGCTCTTCTTCCTTTTCTTTTTTCCCTGTGCCCAAAGCTGCTCACTTTCTTTTTCTTTATTATTATTTTCCCTCACTTGGGTTTCCATCAAACTAGGATCATCTGATTCCCCAGATTGTTCCCCTGCTGGGAGTAGATTTGAGGAGGTTCCTTCTAAGGGGTCTTCTGACATTTCCTGGGCCCTGTTTACACTCTCAATAATTGTTTCTTCTGTATGTGTATCTGGGCAAACTGCATCCACAGGTGGTCCAGGACAAGCTCCGTCCCCAGGAGGATCTAAGCAAGCGCCATCCCTAGGCTGAACCAGACCAACCCCATCTGCAAGCGGATCCGGACATATTCTGTCTGCAACTTTCAAGGCCCGGTCGTAAAGTGCTTCATTGTCTTCGAAGTCCACTTCCTGCTCCCATACTTTTGGAATATTATGCCAGGCTTCTGCGCAATTCATATATGAATGTCCAAATTTATCGCATAAATTACATCTGATGTTTGTACAACTTGCCCTCTCGTGGCCCAAGGACTGGCACAAGTTGCATTTTAGAACATCACAAGACATGCTTAAATGTCTGGCTGAACCACATCTATGGCACAAGGTTGGCTGACCATAGTAAAAACAATTTCCTTTTTCTCTTCCTATGAAGAAGGAGTTGGGCAAATGCTTTGTAACATTGCCATGTTGCCAAAGTCTGACTTGCACTTTCCAACCTCCAATCCAAATTTCTTCCGTGTCCATAATTCTTGTAGGTGGAGCCAGTACTTCGCATTGTCTGCCAAGCCATATCAGAATATCTGATATTGGGACTGATTCCTGTCTGAAGAGAATTGTTACCGACTTTGTTTCCGGTTTGGACACAGGAATAGCAGCAAAGGACTTCCATAATTCTGAATTTTTAAGACTCTCATATTTTGTCCAGAAATAGTTCAGAGCCTGAGGTCTCTTAAAGCTGACATCGTATTCGCATGAACCTGGAACATGGATAAGGGCATAAATGTCATCTGCACTGAAGCCCAACGATTCTTTCAATAGATGTTTTCCTACAAAAATCCTGTCAGGCTTCATCTCCTCTGCACCCTTATATCTCAACTTTACCACGTTCCTCCTTTTTAAAGGTTGTGCATTTCTGGTCACAGCGCTCACAAAGGATCTCCCACTCCAGGCTGAAGGGGGTGCTGTGTGAACTGGGGTTACCTTGATGCCATTACTTTGCCTTACCCCATCTTCTGATTGGGCCACTCTATTATCAGGAACTATCTGGATAGGAGCAGTACTTTCATTCTCTACAACCTTAATTTCACTCTCGGGCACTACAGGGTTAATGCTGTCTCCATTGCTGCTAATTACCACCTGCTGTTCTCCTCTCTCAGAGTTCTGAATCCCAGGACCAGCTAATAAGCAGGGGGGTGGTTCTGTAAGTCCAGGTGAGCATGGGTTCTCTGGCTCACTGCTCTCAGGTACAAACTCAATTTCCAGCTGATCTCCTCTCAGAGTTTCTAGGTTCTTGCTTTGCTGCTCTCCAGATTTCTTTGTAATTTCTTTAACTTCTCCCAGCGTGGGAGTCTGAGATAACCCAACATCACAGGTGTCTGCTGCTTTCTTTGTATGCAATGGTCTTTTAATCAGATCTTGTGCTGCTTCTGTTATTAACCCCTGGGATGCTGGAAGCTCTGGAACAGATCCTTGCTCACAGTCTGATACACCCTGAGGTGAGTCCCCTTCCCTGAAGTCTTTGGACCCTATTACAGGGCTGTTACCTTCTCCTGTGGAAACCTTTAGCTTCCGGTCCTTTGCTTTCTTTTTTTTTTGCAGCTTTACCCTTTGGGGTTTTCTTGGCAGTTGGTGGAATTAAACTGTCAGGATCTGAATCAGAATTTTCCTGGGATAAGTTCTCTGTTTTATCTTTAGACATTGCAGACTTGTTCTGGGATCTAGTTTCTCTCCCACTTCTTGTAGGCGTCACCAAACTTATCTTTTCTTGAGAGCATTTAATGGGGTTTTGGCTTCCGTTTCCACAATACTGTATGAACCTGCACCTTGTTCTGCACTTTGCTCTGCACCCTCCTTAGCATTTTGCTCTGCACCCCGCTCTACACCCTGCTCAGCACCCTGTTCAGCACTGTGGGTTAGCATTTCAATAGTTTTTAAAAGGGAACGTTTCTGTCTGACTGGAACCCCTGTTATTTTAGCAATCTCAACCTCCAACCGGGTAATTCAACATGCAGATGATTTATTTGCTTCTTGCGCACGTCTATCTCACGACCACGACATCTCTTTAACTTAATATTTTCTATTTCCAATTCTTCTACCTTCCTGTTATACTTCTTCAATAAAGCTCGTTTCTCTTCTTTCTTAAGCAGGTTCTGTTCTGCTCTTTCCTTTCTCTCCAAACTCTCCTGTACCTTGCAATCAGCCTCACCAAGGCCTACACCACTGCTGCAGCCTGCGGCCTCTCCTACTTCCATCTCCAACACACAGCCACCAACCCCTGGGTCTAAGGCCATCCTGGCTCCCCTGCAGGTGCTCACCTGCAGCCCATCCTGGAGGAGTTATAGGGAGGGGGTATATGGGGTAATAGGAGGAGTTTCAGGGAGCAGATATATGGGGTAATAGGAGGAGTTATATGGAGCGGTTATATGGAGTAATTGGAGGAGTTATAGGGAGAGGTTATATGGGGTAATAGGAGGAGTTTCAGGGAGCGGTTATATGGGGTAATAGGAGGAGTTATAGGGAGGGGATATATTGGGTTATAGGAGGCGTTATAGGGAGAGGTTATATGGGGTAATAGGAGGAGTTATAGGGAGAGGTTATATGGGATAATAGGAGGAGTTATAGGGAGGGGTTATATGGGGTAATGGGAGGAGTTATAGGGAGCAGTTATATGGATAATAGGAGGAGTTATAGGGAGAGGTTATATGGGGTAATAGGAGGAGTTATAGGGAGCGCCTCATTGGGTAATAGGAGGAGTTATAGGGAGCAGTTATATGGATAATAGGAGGAGTTTCAGGGTGCGGTTATATGTGGTAATAGGAGGAGTTATAGGGAGCGGTTATATGGGGTAATAGGAGGAGTTATAGGGAGCAGTTATATGGATAATAGGAGGAGTTATAGGGAGGGGTTATATGGGGTAATGCGAGGAGTTATAGGGAGCGGTTATATGGGGTAATAGGGGGAGTTATAGGGAGAGGTTATATGGGATAATAGGAGGAGTTATAGGGAGGGGTTATATGGGGTAATAGGAGGAGTTATAGGGAGCGGTTATATGGGGTAGTGGGAGGAGTTATAGGGAGCAGTTATATGGATAATAGGAGGAGTTATAGGGAGCAGTTATATGGGGTAATGGGAGGAGTTATAGGGAGGGGTTATATGGGGTAATAGGAGGTGGTATAGGGAGCGGGTATATGGATAATAGGAGGAGATATAGGTATGAGTTGTAGCTGCTTGATCTCTTTCCAAAAATGCAATGGATATGTCATATTCCTTATGTTAATGTTTTTTCTACAATATATCTAACTTTAAAAAGCTTCAGGCTACAGTATACACTACTGTCACAGGGGAATGAGTTTCCTTCATATTGTTACAAGTTGATTCGTAGTATTGATGTAAAAGTGTTACATTCCAATTTGTGGACAATGTGTCACACATACCTAGTGTAAGTAACCTGCTGTGTGTGCAGGCTGGGACCTGCTTTGGGGTCACATACTGTACACTGAGCTCATCAAAGACTCACGATGATTAGGGTCCCTTACATACTAAGGGGCAGATCCTCTCCAATCCCTTGTATCAGGTTAAACGGTGCCTAAAATAGGATTGGACTGTATATTCCCTGAATTAATGTTTTATTCACTAACATAATTATATGTTCCTACTATTGTTACATATAACCGCTACAGATAACTCTTCCTGTTACCCCATATAACCGCTCCCTATATTTCCTCCTATTACCCCATATAGCGCTTTCTATAACTCCTATTACCCCATATTACCATCTCCCTATATCTCCTCCTATTACCCCATATAACCCCTCCCTATAACTCCTCCTATTACCCCGTATAACCCCTCTCTATAACTCCTCCTATTACCCATATAACCTCTCCCTATAACTCCTCCTATTACCCATATAACCTCTCCCTATAACTCCTCCTATTACCCCATATAACGCTTCCATAACACTCCTTCCTTATACCTCATAAATCAACATAACTCCTCTATACCTCATCCTAGACCTCTCCTATAACTCCTTCCTATTACCATATAACCTTCTCCTGCTAACTCCTATTACCTCCGTATTCAAAGCTCCCTAATAACTTACCTCCTAGTTTTGGGTACCTCATAAGCACTTCACTATAATTTCCCTTCCTACTTACCTTCCCTTATTTAGCCTCTCCTAAATCATCCTCCATTTTGATCCCCATATAACCTCTCCCTTGGTTAAAGCGCCATTACCTAAATATGTGCAATCCCTTATTAACTCCTTCTATACCCCATTTCTAACTCTGGCCCTAAACTGCCTTCCCCATACCAGATAACGCCACCCTAAACTTCCCCTATTACCCCAGATAACCCTTTTCTTCCTTATAACTCCTCAGGGCCCCAATTATAAAACGCTTCCCGATAACTCTTTCCGATTACCCCAGATTAAACCGATCACCGATAAAATCCTTGACTAATGACGGACATAAGCACTCACTATAATGTCCTCCTACTACCTTCATATAGCATCTCCCTAGTAACTTGCCTCCTATGGACCCCATATTTAAAAACCGGTCTCCCTGTGTAAACGCCTATGACCTCATATAGGCACTCCCTATGGAACGCCACTCCCGATACCCCATTATAACCTTTTTCCCTATACTCCTTTTGCGAGTTACCGTCATTAGCCTTCTCCCGAATACCTATTTCATCCTTATGTGACCCCAGAGGAACCGCTCCCAGGTGGGTAAGCGGTTAACTTGCTGTATTAACTCTTGCATTAGAGTTGCACTCCACGAAACTCCTTTTCCCTAGTGTACCCATTATAACATTGGGCCCGAGGAAATCGTCCCTTTTTTACCCCATAGAACCGATTCCCATAAGTCTTTTGCTAGTACCCCATATAACCTCTCCCTATAACTCCTCCTATTACCCCATATAACCCCTCCAGGATGGGCTGCAAGTAAACCAGGAAAGCCTTAGACCCAGGGGTTGGTGTCTGTGAGTTGGAGATGGAAGTAGGAGAGGCTGCAGGCTGCAGGCTGCAGCAGTGGTGTAGGAGCCTGATTGCAAGTTACAGGAGAGTTTGGGGAGAAAGGAAAGAGCACAACAGAGCCTGCTTAAGGAAGAAGAGAAACGAGCTTTATTGCGGAGGTATAAAAGTAAGAAGGCAGAGTTAGAGGAATTAAACATTACATTAAAGAAATGTCGTGGTTCTGAGAGAGATGTGCACGATAAGCAAATACATCGTCTGCGTTATGATTTAACCCGATTAGAAAGTGAGATTGCTAAAATAGCGGTGGATCCAGTCAAACAGAAACGTTCCCTTTTGAAATGCCAACCCACAGCGCAGAGCAAAGTGCTGAGCAGGGTGCAGAGCAAAGCGCTGATTCATGATGTGAAACAAGAAGCCAGAACTCCAGTAAGAGTCACATTAAATGCTCTCAAAAGATACGTTTGGAGACACCTAAAAGAAGTGGGAGAGAAACTAGATCCCAGAACAAGTCTGCAGTGTCTAAAGATAAAACAGAGAACTTATCCCAGGAAAACTCTGACTCAGATCCTGACCGTTTAAATCAATCAACTGCCAAGAAAACCCCAAAGGGTAAAGCTGCTAAAGAAAGGAAAGCAAAGGACCGGAGGCTAATGGTTTCCACAGGAGAAGGTAACAGCCCTGTAATAGGGTCCAAAGACTTCAGGGAAGGGGACTCACCTCAGGGTGTATCAGACTGTGAGCAAGGATCTGTTCCAGAGCTTCCAGCATCCCAGGGGTTAATAGCAGAAGCAGCAGAAGATTTGTTAAAAGCCTTTGCATGTAAAGAAAGCAGCAGACACCTGTGAGGTTAGGTTATCTCATACTGGGAGACTTTAAAGAGATTGCAAAGAACTCTGAAGAGTAGCAAAGTAAGAACCTAGAAACTCTTGAGAGCAGTGAGCCAGAGAACCCATGCTCACCTGGACTTACAGAACCACCCCCCTGCTTATTAGCAGGTCCTGTGATTCAGAACCCTGAGAGGGGCGAACAGCAGGTGGTAATTAGCAGCAATGGAGATAGCATTAACCCTGTAGTGCCTGGGTGTGAAATGAAGGATGTAGAGCAGGCCTGCACAACTTGTAAAGTGAGAGGGCCGAACTGCTCCAAGGAAAACAGATTCGGGCCACACGGGTAAAATCATCATCATCATATCTTCCCCTGCATCTCACATCACCCTCCCCCCTTGCATCTCACATGACCCCCCCCTTAATCTCACATCACCCTTCCCCCTGCATCTCACATCACCCTCCCTCCCAGCACCCTTCATCATCATCTCCCCCAGCACCCTTCATCATCATCTCCCCCAGCACCCTTCATAATCTTCCCTAGCACCTTTCAGCAGTTCCCCCCAGCACCCTTCATACTCTCTACCAGCACCTTTCAGCAGTTCCCCCCCAGCACCCTTCATACTCTCTCCCAGCACCTTCATCAACAACCCCCACCCCCACCTGATCGAGGTGGTGGCAGCGGGCCTCAGCCAGGAGGTTTTAGCCGCACGGCTACCAGTACCAGAGCAAGGTGACGCGCGGGTCACACTACTAGAGCGGGCTTAGGGGGGGGGGGTGAGTAGTGTGTCAACTGCAGGTGCTGGAGCAGGCTCGGCAGGGGAGGAGAGTGAGAGGAGAGAGAGCGCTTCAGTGCATCACCGTGTCACCCTACCAAGGAAAGGGAGGTGGAAGGGGAGGTGGAGGGGGCCGTCGCGGGCCGCACAGGGAGTCCCAGCGAGCCGCATGTTGTGCAGGCCTGATGCAGAGACTGAAATTGCAGCTCCTACAGTATGCAGATATTTCCTGATAAGAGTGGCCCAATCAGAAGTTGGGGTAAAACAGAGTAAGGTTTTTAGCTATAGTAGGTGCGCGTGCACGCGACGCACACTTTGTGTGTGCAGTCCGTGCTGCCGGGAGCGACAGGTTGTGTGTGTATATGTAGATTGTGTATTATTTATTATATATATTTAAAATAAAAAAGACACGCTGAGAATAAATTATTTATTAACCTTGTACACATACATACATATACATTACAGCGGCGTTAGCAGCGCGAATACTTAGTTTTCTGAGTATTCCCCGCTATCGCCCTGCTCCACGCTCACTGCCGTGCGCGCGCGCGGCCCTAGCACACAATGGCTGGCTAACCACAGCCAACCATAACTGCCGCGCGCGCGCACGGCAAAGTAACCCCAGCTCATGCAGCACCTCATTCAGCCTGGAGTGGGAGATCCTTTTTAAGTGCTGTGGCCAAAAATTCTCAACTTTTTGAGTGTTATTCAGGTGGGAAATCAGGATAAAAACAGAATGCAGAATTGGATACCGGCTAATAAAGGAAGAAGGGCACAGTAAATAGACTTGGAGGGACTCTGCGACATCCTACAGGTCCTGCTGATACATTTCTTTGGTGCCTGTAAAGAATCATTTTTCTGTTCTTAAGCCGGTTCCATACTGCGCGCGTGCGCACACTACACCGTGCTCGCGCATGGCAGTTTTAGTTGGCTGAGGTTAGTCAGCCTTTCTACAATGGTGCCACGAGCGCGCACGGCAGGGAGAGTGGAACCGGCCCACAGGGGGGAAAATGGAGAAAATAAAGAATTTGCGCTGCTACCGACGCTGAAATGTGTGTGTATGAACAATGTTATTAAATTTTTTTATTAAAGTATGTATTTATTTCAAAACTTATTTAAACACACACGTAGATATAGATATACATATACACACACATACAGTACCTCACCCGCGCACAGTATACATACAAAAAGTGTGCGGCCCACACCTTTGCACAGGCCCGCGCAGGGCCACACACCGTATATAACGAGCCTTAGAAATGATTAGGGGTCAAGAGCTGAAGACGCTGATGATGTAGAGGAATTTTCCTTATCCGAGGAGGAGCATAATATGGACGTTTCCATAGTGACAGAATCTGACATGATCCCACCTTCAGTGACCATGAAGAGATTTGGGTCATTGGAGGGATAATGTGGGGGGAAAGAAAAATAAGTAATATTGCATTTTCTTTGGCTAAAAATGTCTGTTTCTATTCTGGAACCAGGATCACGTGTAGGATGTGAATGAGGCCAGATCGCTTAACTCATCCCTCTTTGAAAGCACAACAAGTCCTTGTCTATTTTCTGAACTTTATTGGGAAAGTCACAGCAAATAAAGGTTACTTGTAGATGTTGTGGAGTGGTAAGAGAGTGCTTCTCTATGTGGAGAGCTTTGTATCAAGGGAAGGTAAAATGGAATGGCCTTGCCAGGGGGTAGATAGCATGATAGGTACTCACTCAGCCTACATATGATGTAAAAGGAAGTGAGTAATCTTTGTCACACAGGAATAGAGACAGGACTATGCTACCTGTGAATACAGACAGGGGAGTATGGAAAAGTCCACTTAGCCAAGAGGATTAAAGAGGTTGGCACGCAGTGTAATAAGGGAATGTGTAACAATAATGTATCGATTACACAGGCACTGTCATGGAAAACTTGCAACTGAAATATAAAGGGCTAGCAGGCAGAGCTGCAAAGGGGGGAACAGAGATGAACAATCCTGTTCCAGGGCAGTTTCTATAAGAGACCCGTTACAGGTAATGGCTGTTAATGTGGCAGTCAGGGCCCTTATTTTGGTCCATAGGAATAAGACCTTATGAAGGTGAAACAGGTTTATTGAAAGAGGTTGAGATGCCATAAACTATTAGGATGTCAGGAAAGACGAAGTTTTGTTACTGGGAATAAATTAGGTTGGTAACAACAGTCCTGATTTTAGGATTTATTAAATATAATTTGTGGGTGGCTAGGTGTCCGGTTTCAATTAAAAGTGTGTATAAGGGAAATGTGAAATTGCTTTTTAGAGGAGAAAGGTTGGAAAAATGCTGGGCGAATATTTGTATTATGTAAGTTCATACATATTGTGCAGTTTTTGTTTGCAAATTGATCTGTGAAATGTAGTGCTGGAAAAGAGTTCCTCCTATTACCCCATATAACCACTCCCTATAACTCCTCCTATTACCCCATATAACCGCTCCCTATAACTCCTCCTATTACCCCATATAACCTACTCCTATTACCCCATATAACCTCTCCCTATAACTCCTCCTATTACCCCATATAACCTCTCCCTATAACTCATCCTATTACCCCATATAACCGCTCCCTATAACCTACTCCTATTACCCCATATAATCCCTCCCTATAACCTCTTCCTATTACCCCATATAACTTCTCCCTATAACTCCTACTAATACCCCATATAACCGCTCCCTATAACTCCTCCTATTACCCCATATAACCTCTCCCTATAACTCCTCTATTACCGCCATATACCTCCCCTATATCTCCTCCTATTAACCCCACATATAACCGAACCGCCCCTATAACTCCTCCTATTACCCCCTATAACCTTCTCTGTATATCTCCTCCTATTACCCCATATAAACCGCTCCCTATAACTCCCCTATTACCCCATATACCTCTCCGTATAACCCGCCCCTCTCCTATCTGGCAGGAACAAATAGTTGCAAATATATCGTAGTTTCCTTTCCGCATCAATACAACGGCAAATACACTCCCTTTTCACTCGTATCATAACACACAGTAATGTGCCAGGGTGAGCGAGGCTCTGTCTCACATCTGCGTCTGATTAATGGGGAACGGATAAGAAACCAGCTCGCAGAACTCCTTCATAACACAGATGGATGCCTGGAAGAGAATTCCGAGTGTGTCTGCAGAAATACTGCAATTGAATTAAATTAAATTGCCCTAATACAATAATGACAGCACTGACCATTAGAAACAAATAGCGGCTGAGGTTCGCACAAGATGGCGGATATTTCAGTGTTTAACTTGCTGCAGAGTTTGTAACCACCACATGTACAGTATTGTGTGTGTATTATCTTGGAGATGCTTGTGTTACAACACTTAAAAAGCAGGGGGCTCAGCTCCCGTTTCTTGGAAAGTGGACTCCAGTCCTCCAGGGCAGTTTTCAGGATATCCCGCTTCAGCACAGGCGACTCATCAGTCTCTGACTGAGCCACTGATTGAGCCACACTGTGCTGAAGCGGGATATCCTGGAAACCTGACCGGTTGGTGGCCTCCAGGACTGGAGTCCACTTCTCTACTCTGAAAGTGCCGTGCATTGAGGACTCCAGATCAGGGGCGGCCAACTCCAGTCCTCAAGGGCCCGCCTGCAGGTCAGGTTTTCAGGATATCCCTGCTTCAGCCACGGGCTGCTGCATCAGTCCCAACTTCAGCACAGGTGGCTTAATTAGTCCGACCTTTAGCACAGTTGGCTCAGTCAAAGACTGAGCCCCTGACTGAGCCCCCCTGTGCTGAAGCAGGGATATCCTGAAATCGTGACCTGTTGGTGCCCTTGAGGACTGAGTTGCACGCCCCCGGTTTTGAGAATGCTTGATACAAATCCCTGGAAGAAGACACCGCGTTGCTGACGCTACATTTCACCTCTTTCCTCTGCTAGCACACAGCACACCCGTGTACCGCACCATCAACACTTGCTCTCCTTCAGGGCAGAATGTTTCCGCTTTGAAGTCCCAGACAGTGCCTCTCTCCTGGAGGAGATAATAAGCAGGACAGGAGCAGGAATGCAATATAATTTTCATCTGTTCACAAGCTAGCCGTAATCTCACGTATGTAAATCTACTCTCGCCAACTCACCCCGTAGTCTGAGAATTATGCTGAGCGGATAGAGAATTGTGCAAATCAGAGGGGTTTACTTCAATGAACCAAGCCCACTACCAATACAGTTTACATATCCTACTTTGAACTTCCCAGTTTAGAATTGTTTTTTACCTTCTTACAGAGGAATCCAAGTGGCACTTTAAAAAAAGAATATATTTTTATTTTATTTTAATATACGCTGCCTTTGTGGAACAATTACCTAAGCTGCCAACGATTAGTTTTCTCTTCCAAATTAATCACGCACAACCTGCGTCCCTTATTGCCGCCTTCCCTTTCAGTTCATCAATCAATCCTTCAGTGAGTATAACTCAGCAGCTACATGTATCCGATTTTTTACTGAGGTACATATCTATTGTGTACACACTTTGCAGCAGCTCCAACTGCTGGAACATTGGCAACAAATGATCACAAACAGGAACAGTGTTGCAAAGTACCTTGCACTGCTTGGGAGGTGGAGAATCCTGCTATAGAAATCAGAGGATGTTCAGTATACTAACACTCATTAAAATGGTATTAGAGTTAATTAAAAAAAATGTAGTAATATTTACTGATAATTACAGAACTGATTTTTTTAAAACACACATGTAGCATATTGGGATTGCTCCTAAAACAGAAGTTTATTTTATTTGTAATGTAATTTTGCTTACATTCCAATTCTCCAGGGTGATCAGCAGGATCCAGTCAGTGCCCAGGATCCAACAGTGAAAGCAGAACTGCAAGCAGTATGCACAGAATCCAGCAGTGCAGCAGAATCCACAGTTCAGCAGATGCGCAAATCCAGCAGTGCAGAGCAGAATCCAGCAGTGGCGCAGATTCCAGCATTGCAGCAGATGCAGCAGGATCCAGCATGCAGCAGGAAGTGCAGCATGAATCCAGCTGTCAGTGCATAATGCAGCAGAATCCAGCAGTGCAGGAGCAGAATCCAGCAGTGCAGCAGGATCCAGCAGTGCAGCAGAATGCAGCAGGATCCAGCAGAATGCAGCAGAATCCAGCAGTGCAGCAGAATGCAGCACAATCCAGCAGTGCAGCAGAATGCAGCAGAATGCAGCAGTGCAGCAGCAGAATCCAGCAGTGCAGCAGAATGCAGCAGAATCCAGCAGTGCACAGAATGCAGCAGATCCACAGTGCAGCAGATGCCAGCAGAACCACAGTGTCAGCAGAATGCAGCAGAATGCGCAGCAGTCAGGCAGCAGGATCCCGCATCTGCAGCAGAAATGCAGCAATGCCATCCAGCAGTGCAGCAGAATGCAGCAGAGCAGCAGAATGCAGCAGAATGCAGCAGTGCAGCAGCAGAATCCAGCAGTGCAGCAGGATCCAGCAGGATCCAGCAGTGCAGCAGAATGCAGCAGAATCCAGCAGAATCCAGCAGTGCAGGAGCAGAATGCAGCAGTGCAGCAGGATCCAGCAGTGCAGCAGAATGCAGCAGTGCAGCAGTGCAGCAGCAGAATCCAGCAGTTCAGTGTATCATTGACTGCTAATAATGCAGATCTCAGGTAGGGAATATCTAAATTGTACTAAATGTTACATTTTCAAATCCAAACCTAGGTGGGAAGATAGTGACCACGTACAGTAGCTAAAGAACTGACCTTTGAAGTCGAACAATTCACGTCACCTACCTGTGTATTGTGTATCACGGACTCTGGCTGTGAGATAGGAATTCATTCTGGATGTATTGTATTTAGGGTTGCCAAATGGCTTCTCCAATAATACTGGACACAATGGTGAAAGGAGCAACGCGCTCAAGACACACACACACACACCCGTCACTCCATGCTGTTTCCTCCTTTCCTTTAACCCACCCCCAGGCTCCTGACTCCTCCTGATTGGCTGCATTGCCCAGCAGCAGCCAATCAGGATTGAGGAAGCTGCCCAGCCCCATAGCAGCAGCAGCCCTGCTCTGGGAAATCCCACAGCCCCCCC
>WSYH01017021.1:0-12421 GCA_036426205.1 Ascaphus truei
TGCAGAGGGACCTCTGCTTGTTTCCTGACTTCGCTACCTGGCGCCTGCCTCGGACATCTGCTTGTACCTGACTTCGCTACCTGCCGCTCGCTCGGACCCCTGCTTGTGACCCCTACTACAATCGTGTGCTGTTCGACCACTGAGATCCTACCGCACAGGAGTCTCCCGTGACAGGCTTGTAACAAGAGTACATCGGGCTTACCACACGTATGTTAAGATACGGATAATGGAGCACATGAGACTATTTTAAAAACGAGACCGTGTGCATCAGTGTCTAACATTTTGATGTTTGTCAGAACAGTTCTCTTGTTAACTTCAAATGTATTGCCATTGAACATGTTTATCCACTGCGTGGAGGGATAGGACGAACACTCTATACAGGAGAGAAGCCCATTGGATATTTCTTTAAACACCTTGATCCCAATGGGTCAATACCAATGGGATTTGAAATATTTTCTTTAATATTTTCTCTAATATACGGTGTTCTTTCCTCTCACATATATATTTGCTTTGATTGGTCTCACAGGATCTGTTCACTATCATCAAAGAAAACAATCTGTTGTCTCTATCTGGTTAATAAGAATGAGTTTGCAATATTTTCATCATTGAATTGATGCACTATACCCAATATTCATATACTGCTAACACTCAAATGACGGATATTAAATAATCAGTAATAGTTATTTTATCCATGGGTTTTCCCGTTGTGACAAAGATAGCATAGCTTTTATAGCCTTGCCAAAAATTTCTCTTTCTGTGAAAAGATTACTAGTATCGTTATTCAACATTATATCTTTATCGTTCACAAGTGGAATCCTTATGGGTACGACATTAGTGTTGTTTTCACAAATATATAATGGGTAGTAGATTGCATCAATAAATTACCATTGTTCATAATTTGTTGATTTAACTATTATATTGATGATTCCCTGTATCTTGCACAATTCATTTCTTTTTGGCTATATGCTATTTGACTTAGGTTATATATATCCATCCTTAAACATATGAAAGCATTTATGACGAGGTGTGTCACAAGTTTTCTATGTTGACAAGCATTCATTGTCTATGATGTATTATTCAATATCCAATTTATCATATTTATTTAGACTATCTGCAATTAGTCAATTTCTGATAGTTGGTTTATACACTATTAGACTTACATGTATTATGGATTTTCATCCAATATACTATGCACCATGTGTCTTATATATTATACACTCAAGTACACATGTAACAGTGTATACTTTCAATTAACCATCTAGCTTTTCATTAACATAGAGACTTGCACACACTTAATGGTTAACACTACACGTTTTAATCACCTGTATATGCTTCAGGTATGTTAAGGAAGGGCTATATAAACTTGTGTCATCCTGCCCCTATTATACTCCTTGAGAAAAGGTGCACAGCCTGAAACGCTTGGAGAATTGTCCTGTACTGTCTTCATGTTTTTGTTTTTTTAAATATGTAACAATTAAACTTTTTTTATTTCTATATCTGGTGAGTTGATCGGTGCTATATTGGTGGAGTTGATCGGTGTTTTGGATCCTGTGTTCAACCAATTTTTTCATTTACCTCACAATAAGGTCAAACCCACTTGGTTACCCCTGATCCATGTATTGGGAGTGTCAGCTCTTAAGCCCAGTGTTTGTAAATGCATTGTGTAAATATTGCGTCAATATAGTATTTTCTGTGGTTATCTGTCCAGTGAGGCTATGAGTTTCAGGGTGGGTTTTGCGGAGAAGGTTTAGGGACAGTAGTAGGACAGACAGAATCTGCATTTGTATATAACCCTCCATTTTGTCTGGAATTGCTAGCTGAAATATATTTTTCTCATGTTGTCAGCTTTTTACTGTTTTAATCAGTAGTAGGAGGTTAGTTCCCTGGGAAGCCGAATCACCCACATAGCTGCCATGGAAACCAAGGTTGTAGATAATGTAGGCAGTGAGAAAGTTACAGTGTCTATCCTGAAGATTTACACCCCAATTTCACCTCACTAACATGTCTGGCCCCTAAATCACGCCTGTAACCTGAGTTACGCCTCTAACCAATGTTTTCTTTGTTCTGTATAAATCTTTACCTTATTGAAGGAAACCTTTTTTTCATCGTCCATTCTTTCTGCATTCTCCACAACTCTCTCATCCTAGCCAGTTAGAAGAGGAATTCCTCTGCGAAGAATGCTGAAGGCCTCGTGACTGGATACACATGCACCATATTGCAGCAGATTCCCAGGAAGCTTTCACGCACTGCCACTTGTTATCTCCGATTTTTGTTGAACTTACAGGCCCAGGAAATACGAAAGAATTAAATGTAACGCAAAGACGGTTTCAAATCGTTTGTCTCAATTTATTACTCGTGTAATGACTTTTTACCAGAAAAGAAGATATTGGTTAGAGGCGTAATATAGGCGTAACCTGGGGTGTGCCTTGGGCGTAACATTGATTAAAGGCGTGTTTAGGGGCAAGGCCTATTAGTGGATGATTTAGGGACATGTTTCTCCCATACAAGCAATGTCTGAATACATAGCTTATTCATGTCTGTTATCAAAGAGAATTGAATCTCAAGCAACTAGTTATACTATTTGCCTCTTTCAGAGAACTACCTTTTGTATATTTGTCTAAAAGAGCAGGAAACTGACAATACAAAAATTATATTAGCAATATCATGAGCAGGAAGAAAGGAATGTAATTGGCATGAGAAACTGAGTGCATTAGAATAATGTTTCAGTAAAAGGCTGACTACAGAATCTTAA
This sequence comes from Ascaphus truei, assembly GCA_036426205.1. Taxonomy (NCBI): domain Eukaryota; kingdom Metazoa; phylum Chordata; class Amphibia; order Anura; family Ascaphidae; genus Ascaphus; species Ascaphus truei. The sequence continues at coordinate 2,753 of WSYH01017021.1, forward strand.
CTAGTTATGAACAGACAACACAGGATGCTAATAACAAGTGCAGATTCTGGCCTGACCTACTGGTCCTAACAATTCCCTCCTTTTTGTCTCTAAAAGAGCAAATACCTTACTTGGTACTCTTCTCTATGACTATGGCCTTGTAGTGACCAATAGAGACATATAATATATTGTCTCTATTGGTCACTACAAGGCCATAGTCATAGAGAAAGGTACCAAGTAAGGGTATTTGCTCTTTTAGAGAACAAAAAGGAGGGAATTGTTAGGACCAGTAGGTCAGGCCAGAATTTGCACTTTGTGTTAAGCATCCGTGTTTTCTGTTCATAACTAGTTAAGATTCTGTAGTCAGCCTTTACTGAAAACATAATTCCTAATGCACTCAGCATAACATTAAATATTTCTATAGATTAGAAAATGGCTTAATTCTCAATATGTCACATATTTCAGGGGTCGCTATTGTGGAGAATTGGTGGGGGCTAATTTTGCTGAGGCGACTGCGCACAAAAATTCTTCTTGCAGCATCTTTCATAATGCATTTACTAAGAATGGCAAAAACGGACCCAAGATGGATGTATGGTCAAAATGGATGATCTTGTGATCCTTTCCTTGTGGGTGACTCACGTCCCTTTGTGACCTCCCGACCTTCTCTATTACCAGTCTTATCAGTCCCCCTATATCCTTAAGAGGCAGTTATTAAAGAACAGAACAGTTACACATTTCATAGTTACTGCTGGACCAAAAGTTAAGTTCTGTGCAAACTTCATTCCTTTTTTCCGGCCCATTATATAGCCCAGTGATTTTTCTTCGGTCTTTATTCTGGGGGGACTGGCGACATCATCACCCGCAAAGAGGCATAGCGTCGGTGGGGGTTGCAACGCACTTCTGGATCAGAGTTTTGCTGTACTTAACACATAGAGAGCAGAGTAGTAGGACAAAACACACATATACAAAAACATTCGCTAGCTTTGCTCAAAGCAAATCAATCCACCACCAAGTCCCCATGGTCATGAAGCCTGGATAAATACACCAACATTGATTGCTTTAACTAGGGCGCATACATGCCCTCCCTTTGAGGTTAAAATATAGTCTAGAGCTATTTATTTGCAGCAGAGCCCATTAAATTTAAATAAACCTATTCTTGGTTAAGTGAGTAAAATGTCTTTGTGGTTGTCGATTGAGGATATCCCGGTAACATGTCATACAGTAACCCAACTCCTAACATTTGGGAATAAATTCCCCGAAACTATTCTTCCCATTACGATTACCTTTAGCACTTGTGTATTGGGTTGTCTCTCTTCTGTTTCCAACTCTACTGTAAGCAATAACAAACTGTTGTGTTTGATGATAAAACATTCTCCCACCAGGATATCATTCGAGGTAGATTCTATTAACCTATAAACTCCAAAAAAAATAAAACAGAGTTAAACATAAATACCTATATATTTTGTCATCCTTATGGGACGCCACTTACCCAAACATAATGGAGCGTACATTGTAACTGAAAAAGATAAAAAACCTGAAAATAAAAACTTCAAAGTTCGTGTGTTGAGGCCTGACTTTTTTTTGCCTATGAACTTTCTCCCTTGATGATTAGTGGTCAGGAGTATTGTGTCCATCAAACACTAATTTTCAGGCGCTATGTCTTTGTCTTTATTAGCTGCTTGTGCCTAGGCTGGCACTATTTTGATGTGCGTGATGTGTATCCATGATGATAAGAACATTTTTCTACTGCAATGCTGGTGATGAGTAGTATTTAAATGGCCTTTTCATCTGGGATGAAGAGCATGCTTGCGTTTAAGAATGCTTGACCAAAAACCTGTCTCGCGTAGGTGCACTTTCAGCTTTAACCTGTGCCTAGAAGACTCAAAAAATCATATATTAGTTGCATGCAATACTATTAATTGTTTTATTACCAATAACATGGTCCCTGAATTCGTTCCTTGAGAAATACTGATGGTCATAACTCATCCCATAAGTGTCTCATAGGGAGAGAATTTATACCTAGAAATAAATTCTTGATTAATATGGTTACTACTATTTTTAGCATCCGCAATAAACAGAGATATCCCCATTAACGCTCCTCAAATTTGAAACTAAGCAACCAATGTGGACTTGAACTTTTTTGCTACAATCCAAGTTCCTAAAATTGGAGCCTCGCCTGTGCCCAAACCAATTGCTTCCATAATCAACCTATCCTGTCTGCGGGCCATTTCCTAAAAACTGGAAAACTGCCAGAGTTGTTTCCCATCTTCAAAAATGGGGACAAAAATACTGTCTCAAAACTACAGATCAATATCTCTTCTCCCACATACACACTTGCTTCTCATCATACCTAACTGCCATCTGCCATTTTCTCTGATGCAAATGTGGTCACCCTTTAGTCAGTTAATACTAAACTAACCTTAAAACTCCCCCACAAATCAAGCATCCCAACAGCCTGCCACTCATGGCTACTGTCCACACACCACAGTCACTCCTGGCTTACAAGCTAAACACTCCACTGTAATCTTATGCTAAAAATGTGAAATGCCCGTCTGATATAATGTCATACCGTTCACTTATGCACTGCACTTGCAATTATATCCACTGCCGTTTAACTCTTGTCCAGGGAATACCAAAAATGAATAAATGGTACAAACGAATTATAATTTGGCAGATGATATATCTCCTCAAACATATACGGGACGGCTTGCAACCTTGCTGTGTGACATATGCAAAGTTATATTATTATTTTTTTACACGGGGCCTGTCAGCCCTTTGGCAGCCAACCTTAGTACTTGCAAAGCCCTTGGAGTTAACATGCTTTCAAATAAATTCTGAACCTGCGGTGCATTGGTATTATTAACAACATCATCAAGTTCTGTATCTCTATAGGGATCCAGAGAGTCCTTCATATGACCATGTATCTCCCCTCTTTTAGTTATATTATTCTCATATAATTATGTAAACCCTTTTGTGAACCGGCCGACCCACCCAATTCTCACATTGGCCCCTCGTGGCTAACCTTCACTTTCCCTGCAACCACCACCTACGCCTAAAAAAGGGTTATTGTACTGCATAACACCTGTGGCTCACGAGATTGAGCCTCCGCTAGTGGGAGCATGGGGAAACCTGTACCAGTACTGGTGCAGCGCCCTCCAACTTACCCAGGATCCCCGTTAGGAAAGAAGCCCTGGGTAGAAATACAATAACAAAAGTATACGATAAACCAATAACTACACTTTACTTAAACACAACATATCTAACTCATTACATAAAATCACAAAACATTAACAGATGCTCTTCCGCATCACCTCAGAGCCCAAGTTGGGGTTTCCAACCCAGTGCCTGTGATCCCCCCACACCCCAATGTCCCGCATTCCTACGGAAGTCCGTGGGTGGTGTGAATGCGCAGTCACTAAATTAAGCTAGGGCCCAGTGGCTTGCCTGCACTTTATAATGCCGTCAGAGTCCTGCCGAGCACTTCGATGCTCGGGACCGCAAAACACTTCTTCAAAGGGTCAGACGTCCGTTGATCTTCCAGGGACTTCTGACGGTAGACCCCAAAGAGAGGTCCCATGCTCCACGGGAACCCCTGCAACCGGATCACGGCAACACAAACAGCATGGAACCCATGGGAAACGCAACCGCCGCATCCTTCCTATCAATAACAACCTTAGAGTGACAGCAACCTAACCTAGGGCCTGTCCCGCCTGATGAACGCAACCCTGGGATGGCTTGGGGAGAACTCCTAGGGCCGTTGGAACCCCCATAACATGCACCATCACTAGCTACCCCAGTCCTATCTGTATCGGCTAATGCCTAACAGCCTAACTCACCTGCAGCGACCACACTCACACTGTCAGCCTGCAGGGGATTCACACACGCTTCACACACATGCACGCACTGCGCCCAGCACATGCATGCGACAACACACACAGACAGCTGAATTCACCACAGCACCTGGATCCCGCAAGCAAATCCACTGCTTGCCCACACCTGTGCCTCTTTGCCAGTGCCCCAAAGCCCTCTCTCGCGGTGGCAATGCCAAATTGACTTACGCACCTAAGGGTGACCTCCCTAGCTAGGGCCGTCCTATTCAGTTACCCCGCCCTTACGGGAATTTGGGGCCTGCCTGGGGATAGGGAGAAAACCCTTACCTAGGTACAGGCAGCCACTGCGCTCACCCCCTGCACCCTTCTACTCCTTCTTCTCTCTGCTGATGACGCAGCAAAGCCCGGGAAATGTATTATATTCCGGTGAGCTTCCCCAGCCCTATGGCCGCAAGGGAGCACATGACCTCTTGTTCTCCCCTAAGCCCCTGGGGTTGAGTCCCCAGGGATGCCTCTAAAGCATTGGGGCAACGTGCGCACTTGCCCATGCGCATGCGCGAACCTTAATGGCCGCCTCAACCTCTCTATTTCTTCTTCCCTACTCTCGGCGATCTCTCCATGCAATGGGGATTCCAGCGCGAATCCTCCTACGGTCCCTGCGATGCCGAACCTACGAGCAAATGGACGGAGCCTTCTCAGCCGCAGAGCTGGTGGCAACGCGATCCCCGCGCCCTCTTCTTTCCTTCCCTCCTTCCTCATCCCCACATACCGCCAGACTCGCATTTTGTCTACCCCGATGTAATGCCGTTTCCCTAACAGCGCACCCTTTTTTCCCCTACAAGGAAATCGCCGACGCATCACTATGCGCATCGCGCTGCATCACCCCACTGTACACTGGCACCCAAACACCTTCTGCGTTCTCAGGAGGGGTCCCCGTCAGGCCAACAAGCGGCGCAACCGCGGATTCCCCGGCACACGCAGAGCAGGGCCGGAGAGTCGGAAATAATTATTCTCGGGCTACAATATGGGAACAAAAATCCAAAACAAAAATAGTTATGAAAACAGGTTGCTTGATATATAGCAAAAATACTGGACACCTAAAACAGCTCCTATTGAACCCCCCCAATATAACCACAACATAGATATTAGCATATGACGTGACACTCATATTGCTTTATATATCTGTTTGTGTTAGTTGGGGGGTTCAATAGGAGCTTGTTAGGTGTTCCAGTATGTTTTGCAATTCTTGTCAGCTATCAGTAGAGTGATTGGAGGGTTGGCACCTCCTGCATATTGAATGCTACCCCCCTCCCACCTTAAATGGTAAAACGCTCACTCCTGATCTTCCACTTCAGGGAACTTGCTGCTTGCAGTTATGATTGTGACAAAACTAAAACAGAGTGTGTTTCCTTGGTTAATTACAGGTTAATTAAAGCTTAATCAGACTTGAACTATGAATATGACAGATTTAGTTAAATCATTTTATCCTGGTAATGTGCACAGGTTATTAAGAAGTTTATATTAGTATTAGGACCCTTGCAGAATGTGTCTGACGCGTTGTTCTGTGGCTACGGGGTAAGGCTACAAATTGGTACCAAAAAATTAAACTAAAAGACCATTTTATTAAAAGATACTACATATATATTAGGCAATGTACCGTGTATGAGTTGTACTGGACATGCACTGAGCTATGTCTGTGTTTGTGTTCTGGGTCTTGGTTTTAAAGATAGATAGCAAAATTAACTGATACAAAGATTTGAGTGCTAGCGACCCATAAATATGTACTGCTCTGTGTTTTAAAAGAAAAAACATGCAGAAGGTCTTGTAACAATGTTGGAAATATTAACAATAGGGAACCTGTAAATATACTAAAAATCATGACATCATGAAAAAAGACGATTCCTGTTAAAATAGACAAATATTTGTGAACTTTTGCAAAGTGCTGATTACAGGCCAAGCATTAACTTTTAAAGAAATCTAATAAAACAATAATAATTTTCAAAAGCACTTTTTTTTTTTGATCTGGGCAAAACAGCCATTGGTCCCAGGCTTCCACCAGAAAACTCAAAGTACGGCTAAAGTACCGGCTTGCTGTCTAATAATATTAAAACTGCTGGATTATACCAAGCAGGGGATGTGTTAACTTAGTTTAATGTTAAATATGAAGCTTTTCCACGCTGTCCAAAACTAAATTTGTATGGGCGTTCAAAAATTAAATAACGGGACTACTTCAATTACTTATAAAAAAAAAAAAAAACTTTCACATCTAGGCCAACAAGAGGCATTGCAATATTCTTCCACTCATTCCCTGAATGCTTCTGAAAGAATATCATAGTTCCTGCAAACTTCCATCAATTACAAATTTATGGCTTATCCCGTTGCAACTCGGCTCTCTTAAACTAAAACAAAATCGTCAAACATGCAACAGGTATACCATGACATCAAAAAACAGGCAAGGCTTGACCCTACCTGTCTTGTATGGTTTACACTGCTATTTAACGGGAGGACATTTCCACTAAAATAACTGATGACCTCCATGAGGCTAAAGACAGAGATCATGACCACGCTGCTCATAACTCAACTATTATGCAGCATTTGCCACACGGAACACACTCTTTGAAGCGCTATCGATTAATGGCGTTATCTACCATCTAATAATACAATATATTAATTCAAAACAGTGTTTGGGAGCTTTTACCAGCATTTTAAACAAAAAATTCTCAAACAATCTAATCCTGTAGAAATATAAAATTGAAAGGTGTTATTACTGGTTACACACATACAGGACCACAAAACACAAAAAGCTCTATACACAGCCAAACTTCCACCAGAACTAACAAAACAGATAACAAAAAAGTTACATTACTGTTATCATAATATTTATACTGCTAAGACAGAGTAGTTATATAAGGTGATGATTCACATTCTGTCAAACTGTAAGGGAGAGGCTGGCCTTCCTTGCATTGAAGATTAGAAAACAGCAAACGAAAAAAAAAAATGTCTGCAGTTTTTAAAAAGTATTTCTCCCTTTTTTCTCCTTCCGCCTGGCCCACACGGCAACGAATCGTAAATACCTGTGTATAAAATATGGTCACCGTGGACACAGAGCCGTGTTTTGTAATATTACGATATTCATATACTGCTAACACTCAAATGACGGATATTAAATAATCAGCAATAGTTATTTTAACCATGTGTTTTCCCGTTGTGACAAAGATAGCATAGCTTTTATTAGCCTTGCCAAAAATTCTCTCTGTGAAAAGATTACTAGTAATCGTTATTCAACATTATTATCTTTATCGATTCACAAGTGGAATCCTTATGGGTACGACATTAGTGTTGTTTTCATAGATATATAATGGGTAGTAGATTGCATCACTAAATTACCATTAGTTCATAATTTGCTGATTTAACTATTATATTGATGATTCCCTGTATCTTGCACAATTCATTTCTTTTTGGCTATATATGCTATTTGACGAAGCACGTGGTGCGAAACACGTAGAGGTCACGACAGGTCATTCTGCGCGTGTTTGCTGAGAGGCTGAGATGGAGCCTGCCTGAGGCTCAAGTGGTGGTTGTTTTCATCTTCCCCGGTGCCGCGATCCGGATCCTGTGCGGTCATCCGTGGACCCCCACCTCTGCCTCAGTGTGAGTGTTCGTTTCCCCCTGTCAGCGGTATTATAGCCCTCTATGGCGGTTTTTATTCAAATCCCCTTGGGCTGTTAGTACCCTCTTTGTTTATTTTTAACATTGACTGTCTTGTGTTGTGTGTGTTTTACTGTCTTAGGATATTCCATGTTTAGAGACCATATGTATGGTTTATGTATCTGGGCAGTTTACCCATTGAGCTGAGGAGGGGTTGGATCCTCTCAGCTGTCTATGTGTTTGTTTTAATAAATAATTACTAATTCTTTCCCTTGTGCGCATTTGTGCAACTTTTCTTCTATGCTATTTGACTTAGGTTATATCATATCCATCCTTAAACATATGAAAGCATTTATGACGAGGTGTCACAAGTCTTCTATGTTTGACAAGCATTCATTGTCTATGATAGTATTATTCAATATCCAATTTATCATATATATTTAGACTATCTACAATATGTCAATTTCTGATAGTTGGTTTATACACTATTTAGACTTATCATGTATTATGGATCTTTCATCCAATATACTATGCACCATGTGTCCTATATATTATACACTCAAGTACACATGTAACAGTTGTATACTTTCAATTAACCATCTAGCTTTTCATTAACATAGACACTTGCGCACATTTAATGGTTAACACTACACGTTTTAATCACCGGTATATGCTTCAGGTGTGTTAGAGTTCAGAGGAGGGGCTATATAAACTTTGTATCATCCTAACCCTATTATACTCCTTGAGAAAGGGCTGCACAGCCTGAAACACGTAGGAGAATTGTCCTGTACTGTCTTCATGTTTTTTGTTTTTTAATTATGTAACGATTAAACTTTTTTATTTTCTCTATATCTGGTGAGTTGATCGGTGCTTATGTTTTAGATCCTGCTGTTCCACCAATTTTTTCACTTACCTCACAATAAAGGTCATATTCATATACTGCTAACACTCAAATGACGGATATTAAATAATCAGTAATAGTTATTTTATCCATGTGTTTTCCCGTTGTGACAAAGATAGCATAGCTTTTATTAGCCTTGCCAAAAATTCTCTCTTTCTGTGAAAAGATTACTAGTAATCGTTATTCAACATTATTATCTTTATCGATTCACAAGTGGAATCCTTATGGGTACGACATTAGTGTTGTTTTCACAAATATATAATGGGTAGTAGATTGCATCACTAAATTACCATTAGTTCATAATTTGTTGATTTAACTATTATATTGATGATTCCCTGTATCTTGCACAATTCATTTCTTTTTGGCTATATATGCTATTTGACTTAGGTTATATTATATCCATCCTTAAACATATGAAAGCATTTATGACGAGGTGTCACAAGTCTTCTATGTTTGACAAGCATTCATTGTCTATGATAGTATTATTCAATATCCAATTTATCATATTTATTTAGACTATCTGCAATATGTCAATTTCTGATAGTTGGTTTATACACTATTTAGACTTATCATGTATTATGGATCTTTCATCCAATATACTATGCACCATGTGTCTTATATATTATACACTCAAGTACACATGTAACAGTTGTATACTTTCAATTAACCATCTAGCTTTTCATTAACATAGAGACTTGCACACACTTAATGGTTAACACTACACGTTTTAATCACCTGTATATGCTTCAGGTATGTTAAGGAAGGGCTATATAAACTTTGTGTCATCCTGCCCCTATTATACTCCTTGAGAAAGGGCTGCACAGCCTGAAACGCTTGGAGAATTGTCCTGTACTGTCTTCATGTTTTTTGTTTTTTTAATTATGTAACAATTAAACTTTTTTTATTTTCTCTATATCTGGTGAGTTGATCGGTGCTATATCTTGGTGAGTTGATCGGTGTTTTGGATCCTGCTGTTCAACCAATTTTTTCATTTACCTCACAATAAAGGTCAAACCCACTTGGTTACCCCTGATCCATGTATTGGGAGTGTCAGCTCTTAAGCCCAGTGTTTGTAAATGCATTGTGTAAAATTATGCGTCAATATAGTATTTTCTGTGTTTTATCTGTCCAGGTTAGGCTATGAGTTTCAGGGTGGGTTTTGCGGAGAAGGCTTTTAGGGACAGTAGAGACAGACAGAATCTGCATTTGTATTATACCCTCCATTTTGTCTGGAATTGCTAGCTGAAATATATTTTCTCATGTTGTCAGCTTTTTACTGTTTTAATCAGTAGTAGGAGGTTAGTTCCCTGG
>WSYH01017022.1:0-12420 GCA_036426205.1 Ascaphus truei
GATAACGTTGTTTGGTAACCTGTTGCCGTGGTCAAGGGCTGGAGAAGACAGGATAATCGTGGTCACGGTTCCGTGGTCAGGGCTGTGAGAAGAGAGGATAATCGTGGTCACTGTTCCGGGGTCAGGGCTAGAGAAGGCAGGATAATCGTGGGGTCACAGTTCCAAAGTCAGGGCTGGAGAAGCAGGATGAAGAGGGTCAGTTCTGGGGTCAGGGCTGGAGAAAGCAGGATAATCGTGGTCACTGTCCGGGGAGCATGGAGAAGGAGGATCGGAGGGGTCACAGTTCGGGGTCAGGGCTGGAGAAAGCAGGATAACGTGGTCACGTTCCGGGGTCAGTGCAGGAGAAGGCAGGATCAGGAATCATGGTCACTGTTCGGGGTCAGGCGGAGAGAGAGGCAGGATAATCATGGTCACTGTTCCGGGGTCAGGGCTGGAGAAGAAGAGGATTATCGGGGTCACTGTTCTTGGGTAGGCTGGAGAAGGCAGGATAATCATGGTCATTGTTCCGGGGTCAGGGCTGGAGAAAGCGAGGATAATCGTGGTCACTGTGTCCGGGGTCAGGGCAGGAGAAGGCAGATAATCATGGTCATTGTTCCGGGGTCAGGGCTGGAGAAGGCAGGATAATCGGGCTCACTGTTCCGGGGTCAGGCTGGGAGAAGGCAGGATAATCGTGATCACTGTTCTGGTGTCAGGGCTGGAGAGGCAGGATAATTCGTGGTCACTGTTCCTGCCTTCTCCAGCCCTGACCCGGAACAGTGACCACGATTATCCTGCCTTCTCCAGCCCGACCACGGATCGTAGGGGTCACACAGTTCAGAGGTAAGGGTTGGAGAAGGCAGAATCATCAAGGCTAGTGTTCGGTAAGGAATAGGCAGGCGGGAACGGCTTCCAGCAGGAGACAGGTAAACAGAACCTTGCACAGGCAAGGAGAGCGGAGAAAGACAAAAAACAGCGCACAACTGTCGTAATGTATTAAAAGTGATTATTTTGGCTCATCACAGGTAGGTAAGTATTGCCACTACACTTAAATTGAAAATATCAGGCAGTACATGTTAGGGACATGTTACCACTATACAGCAGACATCTGGTCATCACAGTATGTCAAGATATCACATCAACAGTCAGATGAAGAGGGTCCACAGATCCTGTGGTCACTCACTCACAGGAAACATAGTCTCGTCTCTCGCCGCCTCCGTTCCGTTTCTTCAATCAATTTTCAGAGGACTATGTACTTACAATGTTTAATAGGGAAACGCCCAACACGATACACAGCTCACACGCCACAGACTGACTCTGACTCTCGTGGCAAACAACTGAGTCATCGAGATTCGCCGCCCGGCGACTAACAATCAAATAGAAAGTTCAGTGAATAATTAAACCACCGTTAAAGGTCTGGCGCTGAGCTGGAAAGTGTATTTGGAGCGTGCAAACACTGTAGCTCTCAAACCCTGCGCGTTTCGTAAGAATAAACTTAATTCATCAGGAAGAGAGGGGAATGAAGCTTTAGAAAGGAGCAGCAGGTGCAGGTAAAATATCCAGAGCTGCTCGGCAGCCAAGTTGGTAGAGGCAGACGTCCTGCCTCAGCGGCCATGTTGGGAGATCCTATATAAATCCAGAATGAGGCTGACTTCCTGCGTCGGCAACCATGTTGGTAGAGGCCGACGTCCTGCTCAGCAGCCATGTTGGGAGATCCATATAGATCCAGAATGAGGCTGACTTCCTGCCTCGGCGCGGCCATGTTGGTAGAGGCAGACGACCTGCTCAGTGGGTGTGTTCCTTATAAGCGGGAGTTAAGATCTTGATGAACATTGAGTGGAACAAAGGTCTAATGGCATGAAAAAGATTAGAGAAAAAAGGTTTAAAATGGGAGGGGGCTGTAGAGGTAAAGGTACACAGATGAGTCAATCTTGGGTTGAGCGTAAGAGACGAGTAGGGGTGTAAAAAGATATTAGATCAACACTGGTTCGAACAATAGCAGCTTTTAAAGAGATGATAAAGATATGAGTGAGGATGAGGACCAGGCTCTAGAGACAAGAGGTTTAACAGGACAGGAGGAAGGGGTTGAGGCTGCATGTAGTGGAGGTTGAGGAGAAGAGTAGCTGAGACACTTCTTCCCTGAACCGGGAAATAGGGTCAAGGCAGAAGTGGGAGTAATAGGAAGCAGGAGTGTGGAAGGGACAGAGGATTTCTCTGTGGTTGGCTTCCACCTTTCCCCTGATATAATTAGCAAAGAGGAGAAGAGGTGGCGTGGGTAGACTGTGCCTGTTTATAAGCGAGGTGAAATAGCTATGCTGCAGTGGCGATTTCCCAAAACCGCCGCTGTATGTGTGCCAGAAAAAGAACCAAGTCAAAGCAGGACAGAAGGAATGGTAGTGAGTGAATTCTGCTGGAGACAGTGACTCCGGAACGGACGCGATGAGCAGAGAAGAAACCGTGTCTGCGTGCGTAGCCAGGTTGGTGGGTTGGGACAGTGAGGACACAAGGACAGATGTTGTAAGTGGTGTGATAGGCTGTTGTGAGTCAGTGAGGGGGTGGTAGCAAGAAAGAAGCAGAGATTTGTGCAAAACAGGAGCTATTCTGATGAATCCACAGAAGTATCACAACCCCAAAGGAAAAAGTTTTCTTTTCTTTATGCACCGGAATGTATTTAGCCAGGAGGCAAAATAAAGTGTAGTTTTATGAAGTATAGCTCAGACATGGAAACATCATGTCTTCCTGCTTTGCAGAAGGAATGTGAGGGATGGAAGCAGAGGGTCTGATGTTGGACATTTGGCACTCGCAGTTAACCCCTGAATTGCTCCGGAACTCTATGGAAAACCAGGGACTCACAAGTGTGATGTGACACTTCAGCAATATGTGTGTCATTTCTAGGGGTCTATGTGTCAAAGCAATTCTGGTGCAAAATCTGGACATTTTGTATCCTGCACCTATGTGCAGTATGAAAAAGCACTTTGCTCCTATTTTGCCCCCGTATTCCCCAGCTTGCACCTTGGGGAGAGGTCAGTAGGAGATGGTGGGGAGGAGTTACATGGTGGCACAATTATAATGAGATGTATCACATTCGTGTCTCTGTCCCAGCTTGCACCTTGGGGAGAGTAGTAGGAGGAGTTGGGGAGGAGTTACATGGTGCACAGATATAATGAGATGTACACATCTGCACTTCTTGTCCCAGCTTGCAACTTGGTGGAGAGTCAGTAGGAGGAGATGAGGAGAGCTACATGGTGCACAGTTAAATAAGATGTATCACATTCTGCGTGCTCTGCCCCAGTTGCACCTTGGGGAGAGTCAGTAGGAGGAGTTGGGGGAGGAGTTTACATGGTGCACAGATTATCTGAGATGTATCACTTCTGCGTCTGTCCCAGCATGCACTTTGGGGGAGTCAGTAGTAGGAGGAGTTGGGGAGGAGTTACATGGTGCACAGATTATAATGAGATGTATCACATTCTGGGTCTCTGTCCCAGCTTGCACCTTGGGGAGAGTCAGTAGGAGGAGTTGGGGGGACTTACATGGGCACTGATTATAATGATGTATCACATTCGCGTCTCTGTCCCAGCTTGCACCTTGGGGAGAGTCAGTAGGGGAGTTGGGGAGAGTTATGGGGCACAGATTATAATGAGATGTATCACATTCGCATCTCTATCCAGCATGCAACTTGGGGAGAGTCAGTAGGAGGAGTTGGGGGGAAGTTACATGGTGCAATAAAATTATATGAGATGTATCCCCTTCTGCGTCTCTGCCCCAACTGTTGGAGTGAGAGTGTAGAGGCATGTAGGAGGTTGGGGGGAGTTATGGTGCAGATTTAAGGAGATGTATCACATTCTGCGTCTCTGTCCCAGCTTGCACCTTGGTGGAGAGTCAGTAGAGAGTTGGGGGAGTTACATGGGGCACAGATATTAATGAGAGTATCACATTCTGCGTCTCTGCCCAAGCTTGCACCTTGGGGAGAGTCAGTAGGAGGAGTTGGGGAGAGTTACATGGGGCACAGATTATAATGAGATGTATTCACATTCTGCATCTCTGTCCCAGCATGCAACTTGGGGAGAGTCAGTAGGAGGAGTTGGGGGGAAGTACATGGTGCACAAATATAATGAGATGTATCACATTCACGTCTCTGCCCCAACTTCACCTTGGGAAGAGTCGATAGGAGGAGTTGGGGTGGAGGACATGGTGACAAGATTTATATGAGAGTATCACATTCTGCGTCTCTGCCCCAGCTTGCACTTGGGGAGAGTCAGCAGGAGTGGGGGGGGGGGAGGGGGGGAGTTACAATGATGCACAGATTATAATGAGATGTACACTTCTGCGTTCCTCGCCCCAGTCTGCACCTTGGGGAAAGTCAGTAGGAGGAGGTGGGGGAGGAGTTACATGGTGCACAGATTATCATGAGATGTATCACACTGCGTCTCTTCCCCAGCTTGCACTTGGGGAGAGTCAGTAGGAGGAGTTGGGGGAGTTACATGGTGCAGATTATAATGAGATGTATCATTCTGCTCTCTTCCCCATTGCACCTTGGGGAGAGTCAGTAGGAGGAGTTGGGGAGGGGGTTACATGGTGCATAGATTATAATGAGATGTATCACCATTCTGCGTCTCTCTTCCCAGTTTTGCACCTTGGGAGAGTCAGTAGGAGGAGTTGAGGGAGTTACATGGTGCACAGATTATAATGAGATGTATCACATTCTGCGTCTCTGTCCCAGATGCCTCCTTGGGGAAGTAGTAGTAGGAGGAGTGGGGAGAGTTACATGGTGCACAGATTATAGAGATGTATCCATTTCTGCGTCTCTGCACCAGCTTGCAACTTGGGGGAGAGTCAGTAGAATGAGTTGGGGGAGTACATGGTGCACAGATTAAATAAGAATGTATCACATTCTGCGTCTCTCTGCACCCTCCTTTTTCTTTTATACATTCCCCCCAATCCTCCATATTTTAAGTGGTGTACAACTAATATTCTGCATCTTGGTGTAACAACAATATTTCTACATATCCCACAGGTGTGCTCCAAAAAATGGCGCAGTGTTTCTCCACAGAACACTTGTCGCGTTCATACTAGGCCCCAGTGTTGTAATAGGAATGTTTATTACATTTTGGGCCATTGAGTGGTTGCTCCCGTTCTGCAGTTTGTGAGACTTGTGTCCTACGATACTTATTCTTCCGTTATAGACCAAGATTATTTCCATGTTATATAGTCAGGTCCTCGGATTGTAAGGGTTAGAAGCTTGCTACCCTTCGTAACATTGTACTATTTGCAATGACCACAGGGAGCAGGTGAGTGAAGGAGAAGTAGATTCCTTGATATCGGTGGAAGGAGGGAAGGGAGGAGGGGGGATACCGTGGACCGCCCTTGAACCCTCACCCCGCGTGGCAGATTATTGGTGGGGAGCACCTGCAGTAGGAGGACTTTGATGTTTCCTGGCTTGCTGTAACAGGAGCTTGAAACGATATGACAGAGCCTTTCACAATAATGGAGGGTTTACATTGAAAAGGTGCATGCAGCCTCAGGGCAAACTAGAAGTCACGTTTATGGGACGAGGGCACCTTGTGGTTTAAGGGGCTTTTTAAGTGGGAGGTCCTGATTTGTTACTGTGCATGAGGCTGTCAACCACATCTGAAGACGCCTCTCTATTATCTCACGCCTGGTGTTGATAGCCCATCAAAGTGCAGACACACCGAGATGCCGTAAAAAACGAAAGGGGCATAAAAAAAATCCCATTAAAAGGATTTTTTCCATTGTAACTTTCTCCTTCCTCTCCCCTCTAGCCCCACCCCTCCCCACTCTCAGACGCGCTATTAGACAGGGTTGGGGTTCCTTACAATGCACTGATCTCAGACGCGCTATTAGAGAGGGTTGGGGTTCCTTACAATGCATTGATCTCAGACGCACTATTAGAGAGGGTTGGGGTTCTTTACAATGCATCTGATCTCAGACATGCTATTAGAGAGGGATAGATATCTGTATCTAATGTCATTTTATAATCTTGTCATGCAACTCTTCCCGAACTGCTCTAAGAACCACTCCCCAAAATCTTGGCTGAACGATGGGAGCAAAGTTCACACCAAATATCTTCACTCACTGGACACCAACAGCAGTCCTCGGTTATCAACGAATCCGTTCTGGAGTACAGTAGCGTTGGTAGTGGAACCATTGTAGTAGTGAGTCCATGTTAATCAGTGGCGGGTGAGCGTTGGATAACGCCTTCGGGCGTAGGGAGGCGAAACGAGAGCTGAAGGCAGGATAATCATGGTCACTGTTCCGTGGTCATGGCTGGAGAAGGCAGGATAATTGTGGTCACTGTTCCGTGTTCCGGGGTCAGGGATAGAGAAGGCAGGATAATCGGGGTCACAGTTCCAAAGTCAGGGCTGGAGAAGCAGGATCGGAGGGTCCCAGTTCTGGGTCAGGGCTGGAGAAAGCAGGATAATCGTGGTCACTGTTCCGGGGAGTGGAGAAGGAGGATCGGAGGGGTCACAGTTCCGGGGTCAGGGCTGGAGAAAGCAGGATAACGTTGGTCACGTTTCCGGGGTCAGTGCAGGAGAAGGCAGGATAGGAATCATGGTCACTGTTCGGGTCAAGGCGGAGAAGAGAAGGCAGGATAATCATGGTCACTGTTCCGGGGTCAGGGCTGGAGAAAGCAGGATTATCGGGGTCACTGTTCTTGGGTCAGGGCTGGAGAAGGCAGGATAATCATGGTCATTGTTCCGGGGTCAGGGCTGGAGAAAGCAGGATAATCGTGGTCACTGTTCCGGGGTCAGGGCAGGAGAAGGCAGGATAATCATGGTCACTGTTCCGGGGTCAGGGCTGGAGAAGGCAGGATAATCGGGCTCACTGTTCCGGGGTCAGGGCTGGAGAAGGCAGGATAATCGTGATCACTGTTCTGGTGTCAGGGCTGGAGAGGCAGGATAATCGTGGTCACTGTTCCTGCCTTCTCCAGCCCTGACCCGGAACAGTGACCACGATTATCCTGCCTTCTCCAGCCCGACCACGGATCGTAGGGGTCACACAGTTCAGAGGTAAGGGTTGGAGAAGGCAGAATCATCAAGGCTAGTAGTTCGGTAAGGAATAGGCAGGCGGGAACGGCTTCCAGCAGGAGACAGGTAAACAGAACCTTGCACAGGCAAGGAGAGCGGAGAAAGACAAAAAACAGCGCACAACTGTCGTAATGTATTAAAAGTGATTATTTTGGCTCATCACAGGTAGGTAAGTATTGCCACTACACTTAAATTGAAAATATCAGGCAGTACATGTTAGGGACATGTTACCACTATACAGCAGACATCTGGTCATCACAGTATGTCAAGATATCACATCAACAGTCAGATGAAGAGGGTCCACAGATCCTGTGGTCACTCACTCACAGGAAACATAGTCTCGTCTCTCGCCGCCTCCGTTCCGTTTCTTCAATCAATTTTCAGAGGACTATGTACTTACAATGTTTAATAGGGAAACGCCCAACACGATACACAGCTCACACGCCACAGACTGACTCTGACTCTCGTGGCAAACAACTGAGTCATCGAGATTCGCCGCCCGGCGACTAACAATCAAATAGAAAGTTCAGTGAATAATTAAACCACCGTTAAAGGTCTGGCGCTGAGCTGGAAAGTGTATTTGGAGCGTGCAAACACTGTAGCTCTCAAACCCTGCGCGTTTCGTAAGAATAAACTTAATTCATCAGGAAGAGAGGGGAATGAAGCTTTAGAAAGGAGCAGCAGGTGCAGGTAAAATATCCAGAGCTGCTCGGCAGCCAAGTTGGTAGAGGCAGACGTCCTGCCTCAGCGGCCATGTTGGGAGATCCTATATAAATCCAGAATGAGGCTGACTTCCTGCGTCGGCAACCATGTTGGTAGAGGCCGACGTCCTGCTCAGCAGCCATGTTGGGAGATCCATATTAGATCCAGAATGAGGCTGACTTCCTGCCTCGGCGCGGCCATGTTGGTAGAGGCAGACGACCTGCTCAGTGGGTGTGTTCCTTATAAGCGGGAGTTAAGATCTTGATGAACATTGAGTGGAACAAAGGTCTAATGGCATGAAAAAGATTAGAGAAAAAAGGTTTAAAATGGGAGGGGGCTGTAGAGGTAAAGGTACACAGATGAGTCATCTTGGGTTGAGCGTAAGAGACGAGTAGGGGTGTAAAAAGATATTAGATCAACACTGGTTCGAACAATAGCAGCTTTTAAAGAGATGATAAAGATATGAGTGAGGATGAGGACCAGGCTCTAGAGACAAGAGGTTTAACAGGACAGGAGGAAGGGGTTGAGGCTGCATGTAGTGGAGGTTGAGGAGAAGAGTAGCTGAGACACTTCTTCCCTGAACCGGGAAATAGGGTCAAGGCAGAAGTGGGAGTAATAGGAAGCAGGAGTGTGGAAGGGACAGAGGATTTCTCTGTGGTTGGCTTCCACCTTTCCCCTGATATAATTAGCAAAGAGGAGAAGAGGTGGCGTGGGTAGACTGTGCCTGTTTATAAGCGAGGTGAAATAGCTATGCTGCAGTGGCGATTTCCCAAAACCGCCGCTGTATGTGTGCCAGAAAAAGAACCAAGTCAAAGCAGGACAGAAGGAATGGTAGTGAGTGAATTCTGCTGGAGACAGTGACTCCGGAACGGACGCGATGAGCAGAAGATAGAAACCGTGTCTGCGTGCGTAGCCAGGTTGGTGGGTTGGGACAGTGAGGACACAAGGACAGATGTTGTAAGTGGTGTGATAGGCTGTTGTGAGTCAGTGAGGGTGGTGGTAGCAAAGAAAGAAGCAGAGATTTGTGCAAAACAGGAGCTATTCTGATGAATCCACAGAAGTATCACAACCCCAAAGGAAAAAGTTTTCTTTTCTTTATGCACCGGAATGTTATTTAGCCAGGAGGCAAAATAAAGTGTAGTTTTATGAAGTATAGCTCAGACATGGAAACATCATGTCTTCCTGCTTTGCAGAAGGAATGTGAGGGATGGAAGCAGAGGGTCTGATGTTGGACATTTGGCACTCGCAGTTAACCCCTGAATTGCTCCGGAACTCTATGGAAAACCAGGGACTCACAAGTGTGATGTGACACTTCAGCAATATGTGTGTCATTTCTAGGGGTCTATGTGTCAAAGCAATTCTGGTGCAAAATCTGGACATTTTGTATCCTGCACCTATGTGCAGTATGTAAAAAGCACTTTGCTCCTATTTTGCCCCCGTATTCCCCAGCTTGCACCTTGGGGAGAGTCAGTAGGAGATGGTGGGGAGGAGTTACATGGTGCACAATTATAATGAGATGTATCACATTCGTGTCTCTGTCCCAGCTTGCACCTTGGGGAGAGTAGTAGGAGGAGTTGGGGAGGAGTTACATGGTGCACAGATATAATGAGATGTACACATCTGCCTTCTTGTCCCAGCTTGCAACTTGTGGAGAGTCAGTAGGAGGAGATGAGGAGAGCTACATGGTGCACAGTTAAATAAGATGTATCACATTCTGCGTCTCTGCCCCAGTTGCACCTTGGGGAGAGTCAGTAGGAGGAGTTGGGGGAGGAGTTTACATGGTGCACAGATTATCTGAGATGTTATCACTTCTGCGTCTGTCCCAGCATGCACTTTGGGGGAGTCAGTGTAGGAGGAGTTGGGGAGGAGTTACATGGTGCACAGATTATAATGAGATGTATCACATTCTGGGTCTCTGTCCCAGCTTCCACCTTGGGGAGAGTCAGTAGGAGGAGTTGGGGGGACTTACATGGGGCACTGATTATAATGATGTATCACATTCGCGTCTCTGTCCCAGCTTGCACCTTGGGAGGAGTCAGTAGGGGAGTTGGGGAGAGTTACTGGGGCACAGATTATAATGAGATGTATCACATTCGCATCTCTATCCAGCATGCAACTTGGGGAGAGTCAGTAGGAGGAGTTGGGGGGAAGTTACATGGTGCATAAAATTAATGAGATGTATCCCCTTCTGCGTCTCTGCCCCAACTTTGGAGTGAGAGTGTGAGGATGTAGGAGGTTGGGGGGAGTTAATGGTGCAAGATTTAAGAGATGTATCACATTCTGCGTCTCTGTCCCAGCTTGCACCTTGGTGGAGAGTCAGTAGAGGAGTTGGGGGAGTTACATGGGGCACAGATATTAATGAGATGTATCACATTCTGCGTCTCTGCCCAAGCTTGCACCTTGGGGAGAGTCAGTAGGAGGAGTTGGGGAGAGTTACATGGGGCACAGATTATAATGAGATGTATTCACATTCTGCATCTCTGTCCCAGCATGCAACTTGGGGAGAGTCAGTAGGAGGAGTTGGGGGGAAGTACATGGTGCACAAATATAATGAGATGTATCACATTCACGTCTCTGCCCCAACTTCACCTTGGGAAGAGTCGATAGGAGGAGTTGGGGTGAGAGGACATGGTGACAAGATTATATATGAGAGTATCACATTCTGCGTCTCTGCCCCAGCTTGCACTTGGGGAGAGTCAGCAGGAGTGGGGGGGGGGGGAGGGGGGGAGTTACAATGATGCACAGATTATAATGAGATGTTACATCTTCTGCGTTCCTCGCCCCAGTCTGCACCTTGGGGAAAGTCAGTAGGAGGAGGTGGGGAGGAGTTACATGGTGCACAGATTATCATGAGATGTATCACACTGCGTCTCTTCCCCAGCTTGCACTTGGGGAGAGTCAGTAGGAGGAGTTGGGGGGAGTTACATGGTGCAGATTATAATGAGATGTATCAATTCTGCTCTCTTCCCCATTGCACCTTGGGGAGAGTCAGTAGGAGGAGTTGGGGAGGGGGTTACATGGTGCATAGATTATAATGAGATGTATCACCATTCTGCGTCTCTCTTCCCAGTTTTGCACCTTGGGAGAGTCAGTAGGAGGAGTTGAGGGAGTTACATGGTGCACAGATTATAATGAGATGTATCACATTCTGCGTCTCTGTCCCAGCATGCTCCTTGGGGAAGAGTAGTAGGAGGAGTGGGGAGAGTTACATGGTGCACAGATTATGAGATGTATCCATTCTGCGTCTCTGCACCAGCTTGCAACTGGGGAGAGTCAGTAGAATGAGTTGGGGGAGTACATGGTGCACAGATTAAATAAGAATGTATCACATTCTGCGTCTCTCTGCACCCTCCTTTTTCTTTTATACATTCCCCCCAATCCTCCATATTTTAAGTGGTGTACAACTAATATTCTGCATCTTGGGTGTAACAACAATATTTCTACATATCCCACAGGTGTGCTCCAAAAAATGGCGCAGTGTTTCTGCCACACAGAACACTTGTCGCGTTCATACTAGGCCCCAGTGTTGTAATAGGAATGTTTATTACATTTTGGGCCATTGAGTGTTGTCCACGTTCTGCAGTTTGTGAGACTTGTAGTCCTACGATCTATTCTTCCGTTATAGACCAAGATTATTTCCATGTTATATAGTCAGGTCCTCGGGATTGTAAGGGTTAGAAGCTTGCTACCCTTCGTAACATTGTACTATTTGCAATGACCACAGGGAGCAGGTGAGTGAAGGAGAAGTAGATTCCTTGATATCTGGAGGAGGGAAAGGGAGGAGGGGGGATACCGTGGACCGCCCTTGAACCCTCACCCCGCGTGGCAGATTATTGGTGGGGAGCACCTGCAGTAGGAGGACTTTGATGTTTCCTGGCTTTGCTGTAACAGGAGCTTGAAACGATATGAAGAGCCTTTCACAATAATGGAGGGTTTACATTGAAAAGGGCATGCAGCCTCAGGGCAAACTAGAAGTCACGTTTATTGGGACGAGGGCACCTTGTGGTTTAAGGGGCTTTTTTAAGTGGGAGGTCCTGATTTGTTACTGTGCATGAGGCTGTCAACCACATCTGAAGACGCCTCTCTATTATCTCACGCCTGGTGTTGATAGCCCATCAAAGTGCAGACACACCGAGATGCCGTAAAAAACGAAAGGGGCATAAAAAAAATCCCATTAAAAGGATTTTTTCCATTGTAACTTTCTCCTTCCTCTCCCCTCTAGCCCCACCCCTCCCCACTCTCAGACGCGCTATTAGACAGGGTTGGGGTTCCTTACAATGCACTGATCTCAGACGCGCTATTAGAGAGGGTTGGGGTTCCTTACAATGCATTGATCTCAGACGCACTATTAGAGAGGGTTGGGGTTCTTTACAATGCATCTGATCTCAGACATGCTATTAGAGAGGGATAGATATCTGTAATCTAATGTCATTTTATAATCTTGTCATGCAACTCTTCCCGAACTGCTCTAAGAACCACTCCCCAAAATCTTGGCTGAACGATGGGAGCAAAGTTCACACCAAATATCTTCACTCACTGGACACCAACAGCAGTCCTCGGTTATCAACGAATCCGTTCTGGAATAGTATCGAGTAGCGTTGTAGTGGAACCATTGTAGTATGTTGAGTCCAGTGTTAATCAGTGGCGGTGAGCGTTGGATAACGCCTTCGGGCGTAGGGAGGCGAAACGAGAGCTG